>ML777654.1:387916-435415 GCA_009831015.1 Picea engelmannii | reverse complement strand
TTAATAGTGAAAGAGTTTTTTTTTTTTTTTTATAATTATTATTTTTATAATAGATATTTTAATCTAGATTTATCAGATTTATCATGTGTTAATAGGGATCAAATTTCTCAAAGTACAAATATTTTAAAGTACAAAACTTAAGGATATATATATAGCTCAACATTGAAATATTTTTTGAAATGCCACTTGTTAGCTTCATGTTGAGCACAAAAGGAATTCCATATCTCCCTCATACTATACCTCTTCATGTAATAATAATGTATTATTAAAATTTTGGTTAATGATCAAATAAGAGTTGAGAATTTCTTTGTCGTAAAAGTAATATAAGAGTCATCCTTAAAAACACATGCCTTGAGAACTAAGGGGAGCAATGCCTCACCAATGTTGCCTAAAGGCATATAAAAATCCAAAACACTTGTTAAACACTTTGAATAGGTCCATTTTCACCATGTGTACCGAGTAAACAACTCTAAAGAACTCATGGATAAACGAGTTCCATTAGTTGGAGGCACATTCCAAGTGTGAGGCAAGGAAGGGGCCTCCATTAGACAATAACATATCCCTTGAAGAGATTTATTTTCATATCTTATTTTCAAAACTATGAAGGGGGGAACACCACAAGGCCTTTTGCACAATCACCTGTCAAATCAATCACTAGCAAATTTGGGTCATTTTGCGACGACTATTTCGACGCTCTTGCGACGTTATGTCGTGGATATTGCAACGAATATTGAGTCTCCCAAATATCATTTAATATGATGTGGCATGTGCGATGAACCTAGATTAACGTTGTAAGAGCGACGACAGTAGGGAAGTTGTCATGATTGCGACAAAAAAAGAAATATCGTTGCCAGAACGACTAAGTAAAGAAATCGTCGAAAGAGCGACACAATAGGCAAATCGTCACAAATGAGACAATGTAGAGCTATCGTCACAAGCGCGACAATAAAGAGAGATCGTCGCACACTCGAAAATACAGGCAAAGTAAGTAAAAAATTTGCGACAAATCAACTGTAACACCCTGTTTCCCCCAGTCTGTAAAAATAACTATATTGGCCAAGAACTATGGCAAACTCAAAGATGTGAATGTTTGATTTGACGGACCTTTCTATAAAAGGTCGATGAATGTAAATTATGTTATTAATATGTGTTGCATGACTGTTGGGAGGGGATGTGCTAAAAGAGACCACGATGGCTAATGAGAGGTGGTGGAAGGGACCTAGAATGGTTGCGTTAACTTCCACCGAGCCAGTACCATACTGGTTCTTACTTGCTCAAAGACCAAAGCAAATCTCTGACCCTGGAATGGATTTCCCGTCAGATTGGTAGGTGGGGAGGCTCCTCAAGAGTTAATGAGGGGATGGGGGTGAACCGCCCATTCGTAAAAGCTCTCAGACCTGACCACGGATGGGGAAATTCGTGCCACACAAAATCTTGTAGAGAAAAGGCAAGAGAGGAAGTGTGGAAATTCGTGCGATAGGGATCACGAAAGAGAACTAGAGAAACTCTGGAGACACAGGGAGTTCTGAACATAGGAGAAGGAGAGTAACCTTCATCCTGGATTATTTTTCTTTATCAGGAGAAGGAGAGTAACCTTCGTCCTTGACTTCCTTTTGAGCTGGAAGTAGGAGACTGAATCTCAAAGCATCGTGTTCTAGCTCGGGGGTGGCTAGTGGTAAATCCGTTTGGAGTCACTGAGCCTACGGTTGGGTGGAAACGAGCACCCCTCCCAGCATTTGCATCACGCCTGGTGGATCTGATAAGTGTTTTATGCCTTGTATTTTGAATTGAATATCATGAATACATGCTCATGTTTATATGCCCATAATGATTTATGTGTGGAATGATTGCCTGGTGTTTTAGACTGGAAATAATGGATGCATGTGTATACTTACATGCCATAGTTGGTTTCTGTACAAATGATTAAGTCTGGGGCATGAGTTCGCTCCACCGAGAATCGTCTTGTTTTATTGATTCTCGTAATATTCTAGGAAGGCTCCTCGAGAGTACTCTTCCCCGGGAATTACCCCATAAACCTTGGAACCGTACCGAAAATTTACCCAAATACTTGACTAAGATCAGGGACAATTGCCCAAGAACCGTCTGAAGGTTCATGCGATTCGGGTCTGGAAACCTTATGCAGGAAATAGTAGCTCTCTAAGGTCTCAGCATTGTGGGAGTTTGAAGCTCTAAGAGGTTGAATTTCGTGATTCAAGATCAGAAAGGATAGCGAGTCCGATTATTGAAAGAGAATACCCCATCGTTTGGTAGACGAACGGTCGGAATCCTTTCGAAAATACCACAGATCTATCATGACCGATGGATCTAGAGGAGGAGTGCGGGCATTAACACCTCGACCCTTTCAACCTTCGCAAGTAGCGATGGGATCCAGGACCGTAGATCCAAGGATATGTTGGAGCTCTATTGACCGTCGATCTTAACCTTTGCATAGGCAGGAGAGTGGACTTGACAACGTCCTGAAAGTCCCGAAGTATTTGGAACCATCCATCGGCACAGGATGCGTGGAAATCGGGTAGCATTTCGCTGACTCGTGACTTGGAGTGGTCAAGGGTAGGACTGCACGAAATCACGATTTGCGAAATCACAACGTGATCGTGGTCATTAGATCCAAGCCACGGGAGAACCGTTGGATCAGAACGTCCACATGGTATCGTGTATCGGGGTTCAAAGGTTGAAAGAATCTCTTTTCGAATGCAGAAGTCGTGAAGTGCCGAGCATCGAGGGCTCGTGCGAACACGTGGCACATTCGTTAGGTGGGGACCGCATGGTTGACAGGTGGCATAACAACAAGCACTCGGAGAAAGGTGGGAGAGGGTGACAGGTGGTGGACACATGTTGTTTGGGAAAGAGTCAACCCATTGTTGACTTATCGTGGTTCGAGGTTTCGCAGGATGAGGAAGTTGCACCTTGTTTGCTAAGGTCATGAAACGCCGAGAGTCGAAGTCTCGTGCGATGGGTGGTAGCGACACAGCTCGTAAGCAGAGCGTTAGTGTCAAAAGTCACCCCTGGATTGCTTGCAGGAGCAGAGCCCAACACCCATCAGTTTTATGTCACGGTAGTTTTGAATGGGTGATCGAATGGATAGAGACTCGAGAAGATATCACTCTAACTCAGGGACTGGGTCCGGCATGTAAGGAACGAAGGAGGTCTTGATCTAACATCAGTCAGTGGGTTGATTAAAAGGTGAACAGGAGGAAGAATTGACAAGAAGAGTGAGCAAACTACTTCAGGCAACAGGCCTTTCAGTAATTTGTAGAAGAAAAACCCTGAATGCAAGATCCTCTGGTTCAGGGCTTCAAGAAACTGAAAGGGGGGACTTGAATGGACTCTCCAATTCCAGGTTGTTTAGCGTTAGGAAAATCACAAGAACCAATTAGAGATGATGCAACTGTTACAGTGATCCAATTCTACATCATCCTACAACAGTTACAACTCGACTGGATTCTCCAATTCCGAGTCATTCTAACACAGTGTAAACAAAGACGTGAAAGAAACTGACATTCATAAGACAAGAAGTCTCAAAAGTCCATGCATAACCAGAACAACAATGCTTCATTAAATTTTTACCACCAGGAGCCTCGCTCAACCATTGATGCCTACAAAAATGGCGAAAATGCCTACATATACTCAAAAACAACAACAACAGCAAAAACAAGACACTGCATTAAAACATTGCGTCTGCATGTCTTCTGACAGTCTGCGCATGCAGACTCTGGCCGATCGTGCACCCAAGACTTGTTGTCCCCTCAGCCAAATTCGGACGGCTATTCTTTGTCAGACGCCACCTTAACTGCGCATGGCCCTTGCAATGGAAGTAGCTGAGCCATTAAGAGTCGAGCTAGCGTGTGTAGACCTCCTCCGGCTAGTCGGGGACTCGACATGGCTTCTTTGGAATAAATGGTACACAAGACCCTCTTGAGCAGACCACTTGCTATACTCTTCATACCCTATACTTAATGCATGAGGAGAGGCTTCAACCACCCCTTCTCACCTTCAATTGCTTCAAGCGGAAAACAGGCTTGAGGTCGAATCAAATGGCACCCGGAGACGCGATGATTCTTTCGGCAACTAGACTCGACGCCCTTGGCCCCCTTTGCAAAGCTCTTTTCTTTCCCAAGTGACCACGGGCTGTGACCATGTTCTTACCCCAAGGCACCCTCGGCGTTCGCGAATGGGAAGGAGCTAATCCTTGCTTCTTGAAATCGCGATGAGAGAAACGTCGAGGCGGCTTAATCTGGCGCCACATGCCCCTCTAGATCTGACGGTCCTAAATTTACCCGACGCTGCTGTGGCCCTAACTTTAGGCGCTATCGACACTTCGGGGTTAGGGGTTTCGAGATGTACCACGACATAAAACCTTCACCCTTTGAACTCACGACTGCCGAAAAGACGACGTGACCAGATCTCGCCATGCGTCCTTTGGGATGAACGACTGCCATCCATTCCTGCATACAATATGGGCACGATCTATTTGCACTATTCTCGGCGCAACTCCTCTATTCACGATTTCCCACTGGCCGTCGATCTATTCCCTTGGATAAATCTGGACCGTCATCAATATAATCTTGCCCGCCTACTTGTTTGGAAGCCTGAAATGAGATTCTTCGCGTTGTGCTCGGGTGCTTCACATGCGAATTGCGGATTTGAATACTCTTGTGCCCTGGACAAGAAATGTCGCTAACATTAGGCTCCATGGGGGATAGAGTCATCCCTGTGATTCTCTAAGAACTCATTCCGTAGCTTCAGTGCCTTGCTGTTGGGCTATGAAGCCATGCTCAAAACATCCCGCTGCTGCAAATACAGGCCGAAAAATAAAAGTAACAAAATAAATCTACATGCTCAAAGGAGCTTATTTATATACATTCCTAATGCTAATAAAATATTTTACATGGGCTAGGTGAAAGAAAACTTCCACCATAGCCATTCAAGCAGCTTCCTTGATAGAAGCTCCTTCCTTCTGTCGATGATCACCAGCAGATAGTGTAACCGTGACAGCAGAACGACTACACTCTTCAAATTCTCCTCACAGGGTGAAGTTGATATGAAATAGGGCAGCTCCAAGGCATAGGGGAAATGCCACTCCATGTACTCGCTGATAGGATCATAGAATGAGTGGAAAATTTCAGAAAATCGGCGACATGTAGCCTCCTCTGCTACGCAGTTGTTCTAATGTGGATGAATATCTCTGACAAGCACCGGTGAGTGGACAACTGTCGTAGGGTCACTGATCTTGGGCGGTGGTTGCTCGTTGACTGGCTCTGGATAGGAAAAGAAATGTGCGCTTAGTTGTTCTTCTGGTTCCTTTTCCTCTTCTTCTTGGCTCTCCCTAGGGTTAGATTTGTATTCATCATAAAAAGGCTCCCCGGGTAAATTCTGCTCTTCCTTGTACTGCTCAGCGTCTCTTGAAAGACTGAGATGGCTGATTTCCTCGTGATAATTTTCCTTAGTGAGCAAAGGACAAGGTTCTGCGACCTGCTCTTGGAAATCTAGCATATCGAGCTCAGACTCTGATTCGTAACTGTCATAGGTGGTCTAGATGCTCTGATATGAAAAAGGTGATGTGGGGTTCTGCTACTCCTCTTCCAGATAATCATCAAAGTCGGGGGGGGAAAAGATCTTCTCCAACTTGCAGAAATGGAACTATCCCCCGCTCCTCCGTTTTGATCCCAAATGTAAACACATCATGGGAAATCTTGTGAAGGAAAAGAGAAAAATTCTCTTCTACAACTACCTCTTCATCATTTTGATCTGAGACAACAAGCTCATCGGGGGAAAATGCTGACGCATCCCATAAATCTTCAATAATATCTTCAAAAGAGATGCTCAAATCATCTTCCTTGAAGACTGGAAAATTCTCTCCGTTGCCTTCAGATTCCAACCTTGCATGTTGGGCAGTGAGAGATTTCGCATGCTCCATCAGTTCACTCAGAGCATCTTCTTCCCCTAGTCTTCTATCCTTACATCCCTCATCATCATAGCCTTCATCAGACATAATCATATCTGGGAGGATTTCTTCTTCTTGGCTTTCCCGTGGGTCAGATTCATAATAACCATAAACATGACCCATGGGAAAGATTTTTTCATAATCACCCTCAGTAGAGCTGCTAAGGGCTTCTGCTTCAAAGGATGGGAAATCCTCTCACATTGTTCAGCTTCCCACCTATCAAGTCTAGCAGTGATAGATTTTACCAGCTCCATAACTTCGCCCGAAACAGACGAATGGGGAGAAGAAATGACTAAATTCTTATTCAGGTCATCAGGATCATCCTCATAGCCAACATAAGAGACAACTCTATCTTGTATACAGTTGTTGTATTATCCCTTACAACAGCTATGAAAAATCAACTCAGAGGGATAAATCTCATGACAATAGGCAGTGAAGGCTGCATGGAATTCATTAAGTGAAGAAATGCTAGCAGGGGGTAAAGAATGATACCATTTACGCGCATCCCTTGGTAACGAGAACATGAACATCTTCAGTAATACATCCTCATGATGTATTTCCCACTGACGTGTGAATTCATGAAACTCGTTGAGGTGCTGAGCAAGGTTGTCCTCTTCACATTTTCCAAATATGGGCAAGTAATCGCCCCACTCATTCAGAGAGGGGACAACATTAGGAAAACTAGGAATAGCAGAAAAATCAAAAGGAGCAAACCTGCAAGCAAGGATTTTCTCCATATCGAACCGGTGGAGTCGCCAGGTGAAAGATGCACGGCTTCGAATGTGTCTAGTCCTTGTTCACCATCAAAGGCCAGATATTAACATTGTCATTACCCCAAGAAGCTTCTCAGGCTGAGAAAGAAGCTGCTCAAACCTTCTTGAGAAAGCTCCTTAGGGTCATCTTTCAGGTGTGCTATCAGTAGTCACAGCTGAAACAGTGATGTGGAAACAATGGAGTCACCACAGTGGAGTCGCCAGGTGCATAGTAGCAATCTTTAAGGGATATGATGTCTGATGCACCTTCAGAATCAGAGGCTCAATGTCGTTCTGCCCAGGGAAAATCTTCAACTTCGTCCTCGGCAACGGCGCCAGAAATGTTAGCGTCAGAGGTCACCCCTGGATTGCTTGCAGGAGCAAAGCATGACGCCCATTAGTTTTATGTCACGGTAGTTTTGAATGGGTGATCGAATGGATAGAGACTCGGGAAGATATCACTCTAACTCAGGGACTGGGTCCGACATGTAAGTAACGAAGGAGGTCTTGATCTAACTTCAGCCAGTGGGTTGATTAAAAGGTGATCAGGTGGAAGACTTGGCAAGAAGAGTGAGCAAAATACTTCGGGCAACAGGCCTTTCAGTAATTTGTAGAAGAAAAACCCTGAATGCGAGATCCTCTGGTTCAGGGCTTCAAGAAACTGAAAGGAGGGACTTGACTAGACTCTCTAATTCCAAGTTGTTCAACGTTAGGAAAATCACAAGAACCGATTAGAGACGATGCAACTGTTACAGTGATCCAATTCTACATCATCCTACAATAGTTATAACTCGACTGGATTCTCCAATTCCGAGTCGTTCTAACACAGTGTAAACAAAGACGTGAAAGAAACTGACATTCATAAGACAAGAAGTCTCAAAAGTCCATGCATAACCAGAACAAAAATGCTTCATTAAAGTTTTACCACCGGGAGCCTCACTCAACCATTGATGCCTACAAAAATGGTGAAAACGCCTACATATACTCAAAAACAACAACAACAGAAAAAACAAGACACTGCATTAAAACATTGTGTCTGCATGTCTTCTGACAGTCTACACATGCAGACTCTGGCCGAGCGTGCACCCAAGACTTGGTGTCCCCTTGGCCAAATTCGGACGGCTATTCTTTGTCAGACGCCACCTTAACTGCGCATGGCCCCTGCAAGGGAAGTAGCTGAGCCATTAAGAGTCGAGCTAGCGTGTGCAGACCTCCTCTGGCTGGTCAAGGACTCAACATGGCTTATTTGGAAGAAATTGTACATAGGACCCTCTCGAGCAGACCGCTTGCTATACTCTTCGTACCCTATACTTAATGCATGAGGAGAGGCTTCAACCACCCCTTCTCACCTTCAATTGCTTCAAGCGGAAAACAGGCTTGAGGTCGAATCAAATGGCACCCAGAGACGCGATGATTCTTTCGGAAACTAGACTCGACGCCCTTGGCCCCCTTTGCAAAGCTCTTTTCTTTCCCAAGTGACCACGGGCTGTGACCATGTGCTTACCCCAAGGAACCCTCGACGTTCGCGAATGGGAAGGAGCTAATCGTTGCTTCTTGAAATCGCGATGAGAGAAACGCTGAGGCGGCTTAATCTGGCGCCACACGCCCCTGTAGATCTGACGATCCTAAATTTACCCGACGTTGTTGTGGGCCCGACTTTAGGCGCTATTGGCACTTCAGGGTTCGGGGTTTCGAGATGTACCATGACATAAAACCTCCACCCTTTGAACTCACGACTGCCGAAAAGCCGACGTGACCAGATCTCACCATGCATCCTTTGGGATGAACGGCTGCCATCCATTCCTGCATACAATATGGGCACGATCTATTTGCGTTATTCTCGGCGCAACTCCTTTATTTGCGATTTCCCGTCGGCCATCGATCTGTTCCCTTGGATAAATCTGGACCATCAACAATATAATCTTGCTTGCCTACTTGTTTGGAAGCCTGAAATGAGATTCTTCGCGTTGCGCTCAAGCGCTTCTCATGCGACTTGCGGATTTGAATACTCTTGTGCCCCAGACAAGAAATGTCGCTAACACAGAGTACAGTGGAGGAGACAAGTGGCGTGTATGTGTCGCTTGGCAGAGTACACGTAACGTTGACCTCTCGTGTCATGGGGATTCTCAAAGGAGGAGCACA
The DNA here is from genome assembly GCA_009831015.1 of Picea engelmannii. Classification (NCBI taxonomy): domain Eukaryota; kingdom Viridiplantae; phylum Streptophyta; class Pinopsida; order Pinales; family Pinaceae; genus Picea; species Picea engelmannii. The sequence goes on along the minus strand of ML777654.1, from coordinate 426,556 downwards.
AGGGCTCAACACTCCAACTAGCGAAGTCGCGAGTTGTGAGTGGTGCTAGTGTTTAGCCTAGCCTACGGTTACATGTAGCAGGTGCCAGTGAGGAGGGAGCCATACCCGTATCACATCTCGAGTATCGGCGTTTGGAGAAAGAGGAGTCGAGAGCCTTGAATCCCGACTCGTTAGTTGCGAAAGGCGCTTGCGCTAAGGCCAGGTTGTGGTTTCTTGGAGGAGGATAAGGGAAGGGATAGTCTGCGCTAGGCCCCATAGAAATTCAGGTATTTCGTCCTTCAAAGAAAAAGATGAAAAATATAGGTTGTCGTAGTGGGTGTGTGAAAAATTGGTATCAGAGCATGGTTACAACACTTGGCCTGCTTGGGCTCCTGAACGAGTTGCATAGAAAATGAATTTGAAGTACTCTTAAAAGGAGTAACCCTCTATCTTAACCACCTTTATCAAAAGTCGAAGTTAAGAATGAAAAATCCTATTGTGTGTATGCATTTGAAAAATATGAATTATGTGTTGGTTATGAATGAATATAAATACTGACGAACATTAAGTGTTTTTCCTACACACAAGCGGACGATCAACCATGGGAAACTGCAGACGCATAGAATGGTGATGCACCACGAAGTGGGGGATGGCTCCCACAATAGAGATGAAGAGTCTAACGAAAGGAGAGCGGTAGATACCCCTCCAAATCTAGCTGAGACTGTGAGGAGCCTCATGGTCGAACTACAAAGCTGCAAGGCCGACAACGAGAGGTTGATAAAAGAGCAAGAGAAGAAAATGGAAATTAATGCAGTCTTGTTGCAAAGTTTATCTGACATACAAAGACAATTGTAGGATGGACCTGACACCAGTCACGCGGACTGACGACAGACAAAGAAAAGTCGAAGTCCACCTGAGATATAGAAACAAGGTCTTTTAAGTGGCCACACTGGGAAGAGCACCTCGAGAAAGGTCCACCCCAGAGATAAGGGACAAGTGTTGGACGATTCCTCTGGAAAGGAAAATGGCGACTCGGAGGGATCTTCTAGTAGCAGAACTAGTTCTTATTCCTGAAGAAAACGGAAGAAGCAAAAGCATTCCAAAAGTCATAATCTCGAAGAATTCAAGAAGGCCAAACCACCCTCTTTCGACGGTGAAATAAAGAAGGGGGAGGAAGCAGAGGCCTGGCTGCTTGGACTAAAGAAGTATTTCAGAGTCCATGACTTCTGAGAAAACTTGAAGGCATGAGTAGCCACTTTCAACTTGAATGGAAAGGCTTCCATTTGGTGGGAAGACCTTAAGAATGTAAAAGGGATTCACGAAGAGGACCTATCTTGGGAATGGTTTGAGAAATACTTCAGAAAGAAGTATCTGTCAGAAAAATGTTTCGACGAAAAGACTAAAGAATTCTATGAACTCAAAATGGGGCAACTCACCATAGAGGAATATGTCAGCAGATTCCTCAAGTTGCTGAGGTAAGTACCCTATATAAAAGAAGAAAAGGCAAAGGTACAATGATTCATCAGTGGACTACCTAAGGACTATGAGAACATGATTGAGTTTGACGAGCCAAAGACCCTAGAAGACACTATCAGAAAGGCAATATATTGTTATGAACAGCTTGGGCATTGGACAGAACCTCGCGAAGGCTGGAAGAAAAAGAATAGTTCAGGATTCTAGAAAAAGGGGTTTAAATCCCCAAGATTTAAAAACTATAAAAATGACTCAAGGATGAGCTTCCCAACCCGAAGTGTACACAAAACAAATTTCCCCTCCCAGAGCAGAAATAGACCTTTTGGATCTACCCCAAGAAAGATTGATAACCCAAAGAGAGAACCCTTGAAATGTTGGGGTTGTGGAGAAGAACATTTATTGAGGGACTGCCCGCACCGACAACAGAACAGTCGGAGAATTTACAACATTCAATAAGCTACCACCATCAATGACATGGCCAGGAGTGTGCCGCAAATTTATGCAGCCTTGGATAATAAACAAGTTGACCACCAAGCTTCAGTGGTGGAGATGGAAGGTATGATCACCAACCATCTAGTGTCTATTCTAATTGACCCTGGTTCAAATTTGAGTTATATAGCTCCTAAGGATGTTGATAAGTGTAAATTACAACCACATAAACATGCCAAGCCATGGTTGGTATAGTTAGCCACTGACACCAAAATAAAGGTAGTGGAGGTCATACCAGCTTGCCAATTCACTATGGGTGAATTCCCCACCCAAGAAACCCTTAACATACTACCCTTAGGATCGTGTGACCTGTTGATTGGTATGGACTGGCTAGCCACATATAAAGCTAGACTAGACTGTTACCATAAAACCTTAGAATGTGTAAGTGAAGAAGGAAGAAGGATAACCCTTCGAGGGATCCAAAAACCTGTCTTGGTGAGACGAATATCATCCCTTCAAATGAGAAAGTATTGCAGAAATGGATGTCCACTATATGCGATACAGGTGTTGGAATCAGTTGAAGATGACAAACCAAGCCTCGAAGACCACCCCACACTAAGAGAATATAGAGATGTGTTTCTGGAAGAGGTACAAGGTTTACCTCCGAGAAGGGACATTGACTTCTCGATAGAACTTGCACCAGGAGCAGTGCCCGTGTCTAGGACCCCCTATAGGATGAGCACACCCAAGCTAGTTGAGCTTAAATTACAACTAAAAGAAATGATGGACAAAGGCTATATCCAGCCCAGCGTTTCCCCATGGGGAGCACCAACTCTGTTTGTGAAGAAGAAAGATGGTACCCTCCAACTATGCATAGATTATAGACAACTCAATAAGGTAACCATAAAGAACAAGTACCCCTTACCCCGGATTGATGACTTGTTCGATAAATTGGGAGGTTTTTCCATCTTCTCAAAGATTGACTTGAGATCTGGATACCATCAAGTCTGAATCAAGGGTGAAGACATCCACAAAACTACCTTCAAGACGAGATATGGTCACTATGAGTTTGTGGTAGTACCATTTGGATTAACCAATGCCCCGATCACTTTTATGTGCTTGATGAACAATGTGCTCAACAAATTCCTAGACAAATTTGTACTGGTTTTTATTGACGATATATTAATTTACTCCAAGAATAGAGAAGAACATGAGGAACATCTTAGACTTGTGCTTCAAGTGCTAAGAGAACATCAACTCTATGCCAAATTTAGCAAGTGCGACTTTTTCTAGAAGCAAATACATTACTTGGGCAATGTCATATCTGAAAAAGGAGTAGCAGTAGACCCTGACAAGATCCGATCTATCATGGAATGGCCTACCCCAAAGGACGTTTCAGATATCAGATCCTTTATGGGTTTAGCGGGATACTATAGGAGATTTATAAAAGGATTCTCCAAGATTGGTTATCCAATCACTGCCCTCCATAAGAAAGGAGTTAAAGTCACGTGGACACAAGAAAGTGAAGAAAGATTTCAATCCCCGAAACACCTTCTAACCCATGCACCCATACTGAAGATCGTTGATCCTGAAAACAACTTCCTCGTGTGCACAGATGCCTGTAAGGAAGGGCTCAGAGGAGTCCTTATGCAAGGAGGAAGTGTAGTCTACTATGAATCCAGAAAATTGAATGAGAACAAAGTCAACTATGTGACCCATGATCTAGAACTGGCCGTCATAGTGCATGCCTTAAAAATGTGGGGGCATTACCTCATGGGAAGGAAATTTGTACTTATGACAGACCACTATGGATTGCGATATCTGTTTGACCAACTAAAGCTCAATGCCAGAAAAGATAGGTGGATGCCCCTTCTTAGTGAGTTTGATTTCGAAATCAAACATATAAAGGGAAAGGAAAATAAGGTGGTTGATTCCCTTAGCAGAAGTATGAAAACAATTCATTTGGCAGTGATGAGCACCTGCGAGACCAACGTCAGGGAAAGAGTTAAGAGTGCACAAGAAACCGACACATTCTTCTAGACTGTGACCTCATACCTAGAGAAAGAACCCACAAGGATAAAGTATGAAGGCTACCAGATGATATATGGAGGCCTGCTAACTTACAGAAATAGATTGTATATTCCATATTGTGACGACTTGAAGAGGTTCATAATGGATGAACTACATAAAAGACCATATACTGGTCATCCAGGATACCAGAAGATGATCACGGCCACCAGGAAACAATTCTATTGGCCTGGATTGAAGAAAGACATAGATGAGTACTTAGCCAAATGCATAGAATGCCAACAGGTTAAAGCAGAACACTAACACCCAACAGGATTATTACAACCTCTACCAATACCGTAATGGAAATGGGAAACCATATCCATGGATTTCATCACCGGATTACCAACCTCGACCAAACAGAATGACACCATCATGGTGGTGGTGGATAAACTGAGAAATTCCGTTCATTTTAACCCCATCAAGTTGACTTGCAAGGAAATAGACATCGCCAACATATTCATGAGGGAGATATTCAGACTACATGGTTTGTCTAAAGAGATCGTGTCTGACAGAGACACAAAATTTACTTCCAACTTTTGGAAATCCTTGATGATTGCTCTGGAAACCAAATTACTGTTTAGCACAGCCTATCATCCTCAAACCGATGGATAAACGAAAAGAGTGAACCAAATATTAGAAGACATGCTAAGGATGCATGTAATGCATCAACCCAAAAAGTGGGAAGATTACCTGCCACTGGTGGAATTCACCTACAACAATGGCTACCAAGAATCCATGAAGATGAGCCCTTTCGAAGTCCTCTACGGTAGGTCGTGCAACACTCCATTCAGTTGGAGTAATCTCGTAAACAAAATTTCTATTGGACTTGACATATTGAAAGAAATGGAACAACAAGTGACTTAGATAAAACAAAATCTAAAGGTCGCTCAGGACATCCATAAAAGTTATGCCGACCGAAAGGGAACTCCAAGAGAATTCAAGACGGAAGACCACGTATATCTTAGATTTAAGCCCAGGAAGAGTTCCCTGAGGATGGGAGCTTGTGCCAAGTTGGCACCTCAGTATTGTGGACCTTTTGAAGTTCTAGATAGAGTGGGACCTGTAGCCTATAGGCTAGCACTTCCTCCCACAATAAAAGCACATAATGTTTTCCATGTTTCATTATTGAAGAAATATGTACATGATTCTAATCATATAATTGAATGGTCTGTGATACAGGTGGAACCAGAGGGAGAATACCTTCCAGAACCTCAATGCATACTGGAAATAAAGGAAACCCCACTCAAGAACCAAACCATTCCAAAGGTCAAGGTGCAGTGGAAACATTTTGGCCCAAATGAGGCTACGTGGGAAATGGAAGATGCCATGACACATGCATATCCGATTTTGTTTACTTCTGTACATACACATCATATTGATAGATAGAACATCGAGGACGATGTTCCTTTAAGGGGGATGGAATTGTAACACCCTGTTTCCCCCAGTCTGTAAAAATAACTATAGTGGCCAAGAACTATGGAAAACTCAAAGATGTGAATGTTTGATTTGACGGACCTTTGTATAAAAGGTCGATGAATGTAAATTATGTTATGAATATTTTTTGCATGACTACTGGGAGGGGATGTGCTAAAAGAGACCACGATGGCTAATGAGAGGTGGTGGAAGGGACCTAGAATGGTTACATTAACTTCCACCGAGCCAGTACCATACTAGTTCTTACTTGCTCAAAGACCAAAGAAAATATCTGACCCTGGAATGGATTTCCCGTCAGATTGGTAGGTGGTGAGGATCCTCAAGAGTTAATGAGGGGATGGGGGTGAACCCCCATCACCCCCATCCGTAAAATCTCTCGGACCTGACCACAGACGGGGAAATTCGCACCACATGCAATCTTGCAGAGAAAAGGCAAGAGAGTAAGTGTGGTAAAGGATAGAAGGAGAGCGCACGCGACAGGGATCGTGGAAGAGAACTGGAGAAACTCTGGAAACACAGGGAGTTCTGAACATAGGAGAAGGAGAGTAAACTTTGTCCTGGAGTATTTTTTTGTATCAGGAGAAGGAGAGTAACCTTCGTCCATGACTTCCGTTGAGCTGGAAGTAGGAGACTGAATCTCAAAGCATCGTGGTATAGCTCGGGGGTGGCTAGTGGTAAATCCATTTGGAGTCACTAAGCCTACAGTTGGGTGGAAACGAGCACCCCTCCCAACAGTTTCATCATGCCTGGTGGATCTGATAAGTGTTTTATGCCTTGTATTTTGAATTGAATATCATGAATACATGCTCATGTTTATATGCCCATAATGATTTCTGTGTGGAATGATTTCCTGGTGTTTTAGACTGGAAATAATGGATTCATGTGTATACTTACATGCCATAGTTGGTTTCTGTATAAATTATTAAGTCTGGGGCATGAGTTCGCTCCACCAAGAATCATCTTGTTTGCTTGATTCTCATAATATTCAAGGAAGGCTCCTCGAGAGTACTCTTCCCTGGGAATTACCCCATAAACCTTGGAACCATACCGAACCTTTACCCAAATACTCGACTAAGATCAGGGACAATTGCCCAAGAACCGTCTGAAGTTTCATGCGATCCAGGTCTGGAAACCTTATGCAGGAAAGAGTATCTCTCTAAGCTCTCGGAGTCATGGGAGTTTGAAGCTCCGAGAGGTTGAATTTCGTGATTCAAGCTCAGAAAGGATAGCGAGTCTGATTATCGAAAGAGAATATCCCATCGTTTGGTAGACGAACGGTCTGAATTCTTTCGCAAATACCCCAGATTTTTCATGATTGATGGATCTAGAGGAGGAGCGCATGCGTTAACACCTCGACCCTTTCAGCCTTCGCAAGTAGCGATGGGATCCAAGACTGTAGATCTAAGGATCTGTCGGAGCTCTATTAATCGTCGATCTTAACTTTTGCATAGGCAGGAGAGTGGACTCGACAACGTCCTGAAAGTCTCGAAGTATTCGGAACCGTTCATCGACACAGGACACGTGGCGGTCGGGTATCATTTCTCTAACTCGCGACTTGGAGTGGTCAAGGGTAGGACTGCACGAACTCACGATTCGTGAAATCACGACGTGATCATGGTCGTTGGATCCAAGCCACGGGAGAACTGTTGGATCAAAACCTCCACGTGGTATCGCGTATCGGGGTTCAAAGGTTGAAAGAATCTCTTTTTGACTACAGAAGTCGTGAAGTGTCGAGCATCGAGGGCTCGTGCGTACACGTGGCACATTTGTTAGGTGGGGACCGCGTGGTTGACAGGTGGTGTAACAACAAGCACCCAGAGAAAGGTGGGAGCGGGTGATAGGTGGTGGAAACATGTCACCTGGGAAGGAGTCAACCCATTGTTGACTTATCGTGGTTTGGGGTTTCATAGGATGAATAAGTTGCACCTTGTTCTCTAAGGTCACGAAACGCCGAGAGCCGAGGTCTCGTGCAATGGGCGGAAGCGACACAAATCGTAAGCAGAGTACAGTGGAGGAGACAAGTGGCGTGTACACGTTGCTTGGTAGAGTCCATGTAACATTGACCTCTCGTGTCTCGTGGCTTCGCAAAGCAAGAGAACGAGGGCTCAACACTCCAACTAGCGAAGTCGCGAGTTGCGAGTGGTGCTAGTGTTTAGCCTAGCCTACCGTTACATGTAGCAGGCGCTAGTGAGGAGGGAGCCATACCCGTATCGCATCTCGGGTATCGGCATTTGGAGAAAGAGGAGTTGAGAGCCTTGACTCCCAACTCGCGAGTTGCGAAAGGCGCTTGTGCTAAGGCCAGGTTGTGGTCGCTTGGAGGAGGATAAGGGAAGGGATGGTCTGCACTAGGCCCCATAGAAATTCGAGGATTTTGTCCCTCGAAGAAAAAGACGAAAAATCTAGGTTATCGTAGTGGGTGTGTGACATCAACTTTCGAAGTGGTCGTTGTAATAGTGATGAACACATGGTATATAGTGATGAAATTGCTATACAATTTTCGTGATTTGTATAGCAAGTTCGTCGCAATATTTGTATCAGTCATCGCAATTGAGACAAAAAAATTTGTGATTTGTATAACAAGTTCATCACAAGATTTGTATTGGTTGTCGCAATTGAGACAAAAAATTTCGTGATTTGTATAGCAAGTTTGTCACAATATTTCTATGGTGCGTCGAAATGGCGACGAAAACAATTTATTTAAAAAAAAAAAGTTAATTTTTTTTTTGAGCAAAAACAATTAAAATTTTATTTTTGAGCAAAAACAATAAAATTTGATTTTTGAGCCAATTATAGAAGGTTCTATGATTGCACACTAAAGAGGTCATCCAAGTGAAGTTGTTTCTAGCTAAATTTCTAATGTTACCACTTAAACTCTCGCCAAAGGAAAGTCCTACCCTGCGAGGGAGAGCTTGAGGAAATAGATAGGGAAGCCACCTACTATCACCTTAGTGCCATTGCCTCTACATTTCTAGGCCATGGTTTCTAACACAAGGAGGGTTTTCCTAGGGGGATACTAATAAGTCTTATCATTGCATTTCTAGACAAGTATGGACAAGGACTTTGTTTGACTTGGGTTGACTTCTCTAAACTGATGCTTCAAGAAAAGTAAGAGAAGAAAATGCTCAATGAATGCTTGGAAGGAAAACACTTACTTTATTCAACACAACACACCAATGAATCATTACTCATAATTAGTGATCAAGCAATATACAATGTTCAAGATGAAACTTTCTAAGTGAAAAGTATATATTCATTCACAACATAGTCGTCATTTAGCAAATTTCTTATGTGCAAGAAGTGAAGCATGAACAAGTACTTATGACAGTCCTGGATAGAGTTTTGGATAACACATAGGAGGTAATGTCAAGGCTTGAAACTAGGTAATTTATCTCTCTTCAAAGTCGTTTGGACACCTATGGAAATGAATATAATTAAATCCTTGAAACATTGGAAAAAGAGGAGGGTTACAAATAGCCCCGCACAACAATAAATCTCTGCAGAAAAAGGAATACTAGAAAAATCCCAGAACAACAATAAAGAACATGCAATGATTTCACTTTGAATGAAGTTGTTGGACCTTCCAATACATCCGATGATAGTTTATAATAACCTAGAACAACACTCCTTCAAAATGTTGCAATAAAAGTTATTTTCAACCCTAGTTATGGTGTATTGATTTCAACCATTCCAAGAAAAGTATGCATTAGGGAATCCATTAAAGTGATCAATTTCTACTTAAATTAAAAATGACTTTCAAACCCTCTTGTGATCAACATATATATGTTTCTTTGAGAACTAGTTAGCATGATTTGAACTAATATAAGTCAATGAGGCTCAATGCAATCTAGATTGAGGATAACACATTATGAAAACCTTTCCTAGTACTATCAAGGTGAATTGAAAGGTTGGCCWWGMAAAAGGATAGAGCYATCAGACGTCCTACCTTAATGCATGAACAATAAATTCAATGATCAAAGGGGTAAGGTTAGAGAACTTACCTTGAGAACCCTCCCAAGTGGAGCATTTCACCCTTAATTCTTTGGCCTTCTAGTAGCCCTTTTATTCCAAAAAATCCTTTAAAAGTGTTTATACAAACCTTGAAAATGACTAAACATTATCAAAGAAAAGAAATAGATTCTCAAACAAATACTAAGCCAAGTTTCTCATTAATATCCAATGGTTTTAAATGAGGGAGGACTCTTCCTTTTATAGGTGAATATCCTCCTCAAATACAATACAACACAATGTGCTAGCTCAATACTATGAGGTCAAAACCATTAACCCAGTCCATGGGAAAATACAAAAAATCATCTAAAAAATCCCTCAAAACCCTCCAAGATCCAAATGACCCTAAACAATGGTCCAAATATAATAATAAATGCCACAAGTGTGGGGTAGAGGGAGAGAATAAATTAGGTGTACTCCTCAATAAAGGTGAAATTTCCCCGTGAGAGGGTGAATGATTGAGTCAACATTATCCAAATACTCCCAAAGATCCTCCAACCAACTCCCTCAAATGATGGAAAGGTCCAAGTCTGGAAAAACGAACTCAAGAAGATGACATTAGCTCTCACATGTGTGAGCCATCCAAGTAAAAAAGTCAAGATAAATGGCATGTGTGGCCTCCTCTAGGTGGGTGCTTCTCAAGTAGATAAAAATAAAGCATGCCACATCATCACAAGGTCCAAATAACAACCTATAACCACCTCCATAATTTCTAACCAACTCCCCCAAGGCATTAATAAATCCCATGTGTGGTCCAAGGAGAGATAAATAATGCATAAGTGTGAATGAAATGTACAATTGATAAGGGAGAATGAATTTGAGTGGTCCATGTGGCATGTGTGGTGACATGGCATCCCTCTCATGGATCGATGCACTGTCATGGATCCCAATGTGGTGACATGAATCCCAAGGAAAATGGTATGGATCCCAATGTATGTAGATATGATCATATATGAGTACATGGATTCCAATGTAGCATCATGGATCCCAATGCAATGTCATGGATCTTGAGGCATAATACACGTATCCCAATGCACAATTCCCACTTGAAGTGATGGGTATAGCCTCTTAGCAAGCCATTAATTGGTAGCACCTGGTGACATCTCTTAGCACAATATGAAAAAGGGGGTTGTTTTAATATTTTCCTAAATATTACCAAGGGAAACAATATTGACCCTTATACATGCATCAAGTCCTAAGACAACACATATTTCCTAAGAACCTAGGTGAAAGATAGGGAAAAATAATTAATAATGATGAAAGAGAATGGGGAATGAGTTCATGTGATGACCCTCAACGTCTTAGACATGCACAAGTCTTATCAATCATTTATTTATTCCTCCACCTTTATTTAGCTAGGATTTTTACATATAATATCCTTCTAGAGATAGCTTAACATTGAGTTACCATCCTTAACATTATTTATTACTACCCCTTTAAGAATTGTTTTTTTTAATGTTTTTTTTATCGAACAAGTTCCTTTTATTTAGATATTCATAGACAAACTAGAGACTAGGGGCATTGGCCTCATAGTGAGGGAGCATTGCTAAAGATTTACATTTGGATTTTGACTTTATCTCTTCACCTCTTTTCCTTGTTGGATTATTGACTCAGGCTTTATCAATTTGACCTTTCCTTTTGACCTTTGAGAAATCATACATGACCAAGATGCAATTTTTGATATGGATGGAATGAATAACACTCGGGAGTTGGAAAATTATTAGCATGGTTGGGATATGGATAATTATATCTATCCTAAGAACCCAATAGTATAGGTTAATTTTATGGGATAAATCGGTAGGTGCGGACAATAAATGATCTCCCTAGATCCACCTAGATCTAGAACAAAACACACCAGAACATGACGCTTTCCTTAAGTTTTAGATATTGAATTTACTAACTAAAGAGGGATAGGTGACATACCATTTAAACGCCGCTTCCTCTCGCCATTGCCATCCTATCTCCGTTCCAACGCTCATACAATGATGAAACCTACAAAAGAACACAACCAACCAAAGTGATAGTAATAGCATAAACTCAATATAAACCTATGTATGTGATCAAGGAATCATACAATAAAACACAACAATCTTTATAGGAAAGAATCATATTGTTGTATCATATTAAATGTGAAAGAGAGATTACAACCATGGCCTTGATATCGTAAGGTCCCTTCCAAATGTCCTTCGTTCCCCACACACTTCCACTCCAAGAATTATGAGAGCATAGATCTGATAATATTCACAATCTATCTTGACAAAATGGCTCATCTAGCCAAGCTAACAATCTCCAAAGCTCAATCCAATACAAGCTCCAAAAATAAAATCTAACCTTCTCCATGAGAGATCCTCTCCTTTTATAAGTTGAAGAGGATAAGGTGAGGAGGTTAGGATGATCCCACTAAATCATGAAAGCGAGTAAGATCCAAACCATTCGGATGCCACCTCACCATGGAAGTTTCTCCTTCTAGAAGCATCGAGAAGATGCTCATTTTTCGAACGTATGATCATTTTCGCACCCTACCTATATAGCAACCTACGAACACTTCGCGACCTAGCTATGGTGCAGCCTGCGAAAATCATGCATTTTCCCACCCTAGCTATAGTGCAACATGAGAAAATCCTCTTTAATAGTGGTTTTACAAAAGGAAATGCAACTTCTTTTCTCAGGAAAAGTTCCTCTCCCTTCTTTCTTTAGGAATTTAGGCCACTGACCCCTCTGAAGGAAACATATAGGTTTACATCATTAACGGTCATAGGGATGACGAAAATAATCTGTAACAGAGAGCCCCCCAAAGTATGAAGTTAGAATAGAGTGATAGCTGAAATACTTTGTCGAGTGTGTGTAGGGAACAAGGAACAGTCGGTTGGAAACCTGCCAAAAAACAAGGAAATATAGTACAATAATATATCATCACTAAGGTAGGCATTCCCATACTCAAAATACAAATGACTCAGAGCATAAATTCCGACATGCGAATATGCATGTCAAGTAAGACAGGTCATGGCCACCAAACATACACTGTGGATCCATGCCAATATGACTCAAATCTGAACATAGCCACCAAAATTACACTGTGGATCTATGTGTTAAAGTCTCAAATTTGAACATAGCCATGAGACATACAATGTGGATCTATGCAATAGTACAAACTGAATATACTCCAATGCAACCTGAATCTGTCAGAAAAGATCCAGGGTCTTCATCTCCACCACTCTATAGTACGAATCTAACCATGCGAATACATGTGCCGAAGTCGAACATGGTAGAAGCCACTTGATTACCGATCATTAGTGTATATCGTTAACAAGTGAAAGGGAAATCACCATTAATTTCAATGACTCCCTAGATACACTAGTGCAATCCAACGAATGTGAATCAATGAGTCGAGGTTGAACACTCGACGAAATCTCTCGATCAGTGGTCGATAATGAAAACTCACTGTTAAAAGCGAGGAAACCTGCCATTGGGGCATGCAATTTCCAAGGTACCAATTAGTTTCTAAGTCTAATTCCTAGATAATGAGTTGAAGTCGACAGGAAAAGACTCATCACAGGAGGGCCTTAATGTATCCCAGATCAATGACACAAAATGGGTAAAAAGATTTGTTGTGGATCAGAGTAACCAGTAACTCAGGACTGACTCAAGGATGGCCGACACAATAGAAGGCTTAAGGACTGCATAAATGGCCGAAGAAACAGAAGGCTTTCCAGGTTGAACTTCTCTTTGAACATATTGATGACACGACAATTGTCTTGGAAATACTGACTCAACAACAGGGATCACAGACCAATGGGTAATCTTTTAAGGAGTATGATCAAGAGACTAGCACATTTTCCAACCTAGACACAAGGCAAGTGAAAGGGTGTCATGTTCAAAAGTGACTCTTCCATGGAACATAGGTTTAGACATATTTCTTTCCCAATTTTTCCCCCACCATTTCCGGCGAGTACCTCTTTATTTTTACACAAGCTTGAGAAGGATAACATATGCTTGTAATGTAAGCTCATCCTTCAGATGATTCCCTCAGAGTATGTTTAATGAACCCTAAGAAGGATTAGTTCGGTCCCATGTGGGTCTTTCGATGTTTGTTTAATGAATCCAAAGATAGAAAACTCGGGAATTTTTCATATTTTGAGAGTCTGAAAAACACTTAAAGAGAACTCTCCCAATTCCTTTTTCGTAAATTAGTTCTATGAGACCGAAAAAGTGATAACCTACTGCCCATCAAACATTTTATTCAAATAATTTTATGAGCGTGAAAAGAACAAGGTCGCTCGACAATATTTTCATGTTTAGAGAGTCTGAAAAGAGCTGAAAGGGAACTCCAGGGGTTCCTTTTTCGTATAACCTTTACGAGTCCGAAAAAGTGATAAAAGTTTACAAGGTTACATTCTCACATATTTACGAGCATGATAAAGAACAAAGACTAAGCTCGATAACTTATTCGCATGTATTTACGAGCACGAGAAAGAACAAAGACTAAGCTCAGGATTGTTTTCATTTTTACGCAACCTTTAAAACAAAACAAAACTATGCTTGGACCTGGTTTCATTTTTACGCAAGCTTGAATCAGAGGAAACTATGCTTGAGGTAAGTGGTTTCATTTTTACACAAGCTTGAACCATGGAAAACTATGCTTGTGACTTACCAAGGCATAACACAGGGATGGTTGGTACTTAGCCCCCAGCTTAAGAAGCTAGCAATTTAACTTCAGCATGAAGTCCAGAGGCCGAAGCCAAATGCCCCCCAAGCTTCGTTTCATCCAACTGCAAAGGTGAATGAAATGAAGCTTCAAGTACTAGACGAGGGACTTGACTCGAACAGAGAGGGGGAACAATCTGTTTCATTTTTAAATGATTTTGACACAGGAATAAGAACTATGCTCATGAATACAGGTTCAATCCCCAGACCTCTGTTTCATTTTTTAATGATCTTGACACAAAAACATGAACTATATTTGTAACCTCTGTTTCATTTTTTAATGAAGTCGCCATAGAGACGCAAAAAACTATCCTCACAACTGGTTTCATTTTTTAACGAGCTTGAAATCAGAAAATCATGCTCAAGTCTGGTTTCATTTTTTAACGAGATTGAAATCAGAAAATCATGCTCAAGTCTGGTTTCATTTTTTAATGAGCTTGAAATCAGAAAGTCATGCTCATATAACTCTGTTTCATTTTTTAACGAGGTTTCCTTAGAGACACAAAAACTATCCTCGAAAGTGGTTCTTCTTGATCATGGATTCCAAAAGGACAATGCTCTGGAATGACACCATGTCAAGGGAAAAAACTCAATCATGGCTTCCAAGAGGTCTTCACTGGAAGGAAGGAACACACTCTAGAAGGACCCCATGTCGAGGGTCATGACAGGAGTAAAGAGATCAGGCTCTAGTAACCCTATCAAAGAGATCACCATGTCAACTACTGGATCTAAGTCATCAGAAATTGAAGCCATGGGCGACAATTCCACATAATTGACCTATGGCAGGGGCGATACTGTCTGCATATAAGAACCAGTTAGGGAGGCAATCCAGTCGGGGTAAATGAATGAAAGTTGATCAACAGTCACAACTCGTCCATCGTGAGGGAAAGATATCACACGAAAAAGAGTAGACACAATAGCTTTCATGGCATAGACATAATCTCACCCAAGGAGTAAAGAGAAATCCAAGGGGTCTTGGACTACCATGACGTCAATAAAGACAATTTTCCCTCCCAAAGTTACAAGAAACTGAGGAAGGGTCCGTAAAGGTTGACTAGTTCTTCTGTTAAAAGCTAACAGATTCTGCGTAACCGGCACAAGCTGAGGAAAACCCAAAGCTTGCAAAGCAAAAGAGGAAAAAATACTAACGGACGCACCTTCATCTATCAGTGTCTGAGGAACATCTCGACCAAAAACCTGTACTGTAATCTGGAAAGGAATGTGAGAGGGAAGATGAGGTCCAGTTAGCACACCCTAATCAAAATGGATGGCCTCATTACTTGGAGGGGGTTTCACGGGAGAATGAGGAATTCCCCCCAGCATGGTAGATTCTGTATTAATGAGAAAAACATGGGTAGTATCAGGTTTACTCTCTAGAGGGAGAGTAGGATCGACCGATGATGGGATCAGATCGACCACACAGGCACTCTTTAGAGGAAGAGCGGGATTGACCGAATATGGGATCAAAATGACCACTTTGTCAATTGGTTCAATTAAAGACGTGACCAGATTGACAACATGATCAATCGGATTGACCGACGACGGGTCCGTAGTGATCATTCCATCAACTACAAGGGGGTTGAGAGAAAACTTACAATAAGCAACTGGAAGTTGAGGCTATGAAACAATCATGCCTTCCAGTAATTTTGAGGCTTTGTCCATATGAGGGAAAATGTGAGTTAGAGGACTCCCTTTGCATAACATACGTGGGAACTTGACTCTACTTTTCTTCTTCCCAACGGTATCGTGACTAGTTGACGGGAGGTCATCAACATGTTGTTCAGAGGCTGACGACATGGGTTGGTCAGTGTGTGTATGCCATGCTTCTATAACCTTGGATAGACTAGGGCAATCCTTAAGAACATGGATACCCTTACAAAGCCTGCAAGGGTACTTGGGATTATGAGTTGTTTTGGTGATATTGACATCATCAACACTCCCAACATGATTAATAGTAATTGGTTGTTTTCCAACATGTTTAGTAGTGGTTGGAGGTTTTGACCCTTGTTTATTTTTCTTCTTCTTATTCTTTTGTTTCTTCTTCTTCTTATTCACCGGGTTACTAGCTTCAGAACTTTCACTCGACGAAGAAGATGAAACGGAAGGAGACCTTGCAAGCGAAGAAGGCGAAGAAGACCTTACTGGTGAAGAAGGTGAAGGATCAACATGAGGTTGATTCTCTTGGGGGGAAGTTCTTGTGATTGAAGCACTAACTGCATTCAAGATTACCTGAGTTGAAAAGAACCATACCGGTAATCCAATTGTGAGACTTGGAAGGCTCAAAGTAGCAATATGAGGAGGACCAATGTTTCCGTAAGAAGGAAAAACAAAAGGTTCCCTTGGAAAAAGAGTTCCTTCATTGGTCATTCTGGGAACTGACACCATAAAAATAAAGATCCAATCTAGATTCCACTAGAGAAAACAAACAACACACATTAAAAATCTAGTAAGAAAACAAGCAAACAAAACCTTCTCACATTGAGCACACTAGTTGGTGGTGAAATCCAACATCGCGGGAACAAAGTAAGAAGGGGTTGAGATAGAGTGGGTGGAAACGTTGCGTTGACGACCTGCTTAATGGACTTACGCCTTGGTTCAAGCTCCCACACATAAACGTGGGTATACCCTCCAAGTATCCTGAGTGAGTTTGGCCAACGTCGATTCCAGGTACCGTGAAGACTTGCCCCTCCACAGTCACCTTGTGTAAATACCCTAAAGAGATAGGCCACTAAGGTTACCAATCACTACAGTGATGCCTGGGGAAACAGTCGACAGTCCGATCCACGCACAAGGGAAGGGTATCTAGCTCGAAATCAACTTGAAAGGATTCCACTCATCATTGTGGGTATACCTTCAAGTGACCCCCATAATACGTGCAATCTCTACACCAAGACCAACAAAGCAAGGTGAGTAACTATATCAGTCTCAATGTGACCTTGTGATTGACCCTTGTGTTAGAAGGGCTTCCCAGGACAAAATGTAGTAATTGGATTTAACTCTCCCTATCATAAGATACTATGTTTGTTTGTAGCTTTGGAAAGTTATCTTTCACACCAATTCCAAATCCCTACAACTAATCTAATGTAGGTTTGCTACCAAAAAATATAAAAATGTCTAATCAATTTTTATAAGCGCTTTATTTTTAAGGTTGTTAATACTCAAAAGGAAGATCATGTGGACAATATGGTGTTTTGACTGACTCGAAAGTTATGCAAAGAGATGAAGACGCAATCTTTTCATTTCTATGAGAGCTATCCTACGAGAAGGAGAAAACATTTATCATTCCCGAATGCACAATGTCCCAACATTTTAAAAAACTCATCAATATCAATATCTTTAAGAAATGAGAAAAATAGACTGTACACCAATACACGATTCATGCCCCCCCGGTAATGAGGGGGAAAATTTTTCAGAATTTAAGACTAAAAAATGCCAAGAATCATGCAATTTCACTACTTCAAATGCAAGGATGCCCCCAATCTAATATAAATCAAGAAATTAAATCTTTTTTTTTTCAAAAATTTCACTAAAAGAAATAATGAACTTTCTTAAAACAAAGAAACCCAATCTAAAAGTTTTCTTTTAAAGCGAACTATTCAGAAGAAATCTGATCTTTCCCTAAACAATTCTAAAGAAAACACACGCTTTGTAATTTAAAGACACTCAAAGTGGTGTGTGTCATGGATCCTATCTAAATTAGGTGTGGATGATTGAGAAGTAAATATTACTCTAGCAACTGTATGACCGCCTACATCAGGACTTTGTAGCATCTCTGTAGCGCCACTACTACCAACACCGGGCTGAACAGGCTCCAAAAATGACTTTATAAATTTTTATTTTTTTTCATGAGATAATGTAAAAGTTAAAGAACAAAGTATCATAATTGAACATATCAGTACATTTAAAAAAAACACTTTAAATTATGGTTATTACCTTATATGTGTTAAGTTGTGACATAAGGAGCTTGATCTTTGCTTTGATGTCGAGAGTTTGATCTGGATGATCTAAGAAGCTAGAAAGTTCCTTGTTCGCTTTAATGATTTTTTTTTTATTAAGACCATCAGATCAACAGATGAATAAAGCCCCTCCTCATCAGTGGAATCATGATCAACATGGCCCGCAGACTACATATAATTTCAACAAAAACAATGTTATTTCAATAAAATTATATAAGAAAATAATAAAAATAACGTAAAATGAAAGTCGAAATTGATAATCATTTACATGTTCTGCGACTGGCCTTTTTCCACGATCATCCTGCCACATTATAATATAATTAGAACCCCCAAATATTTAAAAAATTGTTAATGATAACAAAAAAACAATGTTAAATATAATAAAAAAATATAATGCAATAAGTAGAGGTTTCTTAAAGAGGTGTTGCATAAGAACCTACACACTATTAGTCAATGTTTCTATTAAATTCAAATGGTAATCCACTAATAACTCTTCCCCGAGAGCTATCTTTTTTATTGCGCACAAGACTACCTGATTTTCTTCATGTCCCTCATACATGCAATTCAGTTGTTTGTTTGTTGTCTCGAGTCCTGTGTTGTTTATAAAACTTGCGATATTGTCAGAAGCTTTAGGCCTTACATCAATATAGATAGTCGTTCCCTTATTTTTATCCTTGTTTATTAGTTGTATATAATTTGCGACGAGTGTATAACTCCGCATACTTCGCATGTATCGTACCAGTCGCATCCAATCATTATAATTTTAACACGGTCTGACATAGTCCATCAATTCAGGTATTGTATTGTATTTTACAATTATTCCATCCATGGAAAATATCCCCAAGCCATGCAAGGAGGATGGTGCAATGTGATATGTCCTATTGTTGACAATGAAGTCAACATATATAGGAGGTAGTACCTTAGGTACCCATTGTTTCACCAAATTATTATACCTGAGTGGAACCTATATGTCTCCTATGCTCTCATCATCATAAGAGCATGATCCTCCTTCGGCAAGAAAAATTTTCATGCATCTACAAAATTTTATTTTGACTTTTTCACCTCTTGTCCTTGTTTTCTTATCATATCTACTAGATGCAATCGCATTTCCCTCTATTTGTCCTAAGCTTTCCTCACTTGGCGAAGAAATATAGGATAGGTACATGTTTGGTTGTACCTTTAGTTGCATGTCCACGTGTTGTTAGTTAGTATTCCATCATCATCCTAGTTCTAATTTATGAACTTTTTTTTCTATATTCAAAGTTCTAAATATTTTTTTTATATCTTTAGTTTTGGATGCACAATTAGACTAGGGTGCAATTACCAATATTAGTGGTCAATCACCTAATTTAATGTGATATCCCTCTTGATTTTGGACATATTAAGGAATATTAATGTTATAACACTAAGGACATGATAAATTTATAATATGGATCTAAGAAAAAAATAGTAGTAAGGTTGTTGTTTGTTGGATTTGTGCAAATTAAAATTATTATAAGAAATGTCCATTGAATATGAGGGTCAATGATATGGAGTAAGAAATCCAACCATCAATTGGTGTGTTGCAAATCTTGGGTGCTTTAGTTGGCAATATGTCTAAGGCAAGCCAAGACTATAACTATACAAATATTAGTTTTGTTCAAGACAAGAGTAGAACTATATAAATATTAGTTTTCTTCAAGCCAAGAGTAGAACTATACATATATTAGTTTTTTTCAATCCAAGCTGAAGAATAAGTTAGTTATGGAGATGGTTAACAATAGTGAAACCCGCATTTTTATGTAGGAAGTAGTGGTTGTTAAACTCAATGTGCAGTTGAAATTAGTGCAGTCTTTTTGCAAGGCAGTAAGATATAATAGTTAGTTGACAGAGACATGTAGAATTTATTTAGTTTTTATGCCCTCAGGAGCAATTGGCCAAGAGTCCCCGAAATGGTTTGGGATGCGACTTGCAACTTTGCATAAAACAAAAACCGAGACTTAGATTGAGGAACCATTGTCTCTGTTGGATTCCTGGCATAATATTTTAGCTAGACCACCCATCACTCCCGGTTCCAACCCCTCGGAAGTTGTTTTTTTCATCGATTTCGATAAAAAGTGCTTTGCTCAGTAAGAAGAAATGCAACATTTGGATTTAGGGGTCCAATTTACGAAACCATGCCTCATGAGAGGATGGAAAATGTGGTCACCTAGTCCATTCCTAAACAAGCATGCAGAATCTCATGGAGCTAAAAAATGGTGCTCCGTTATGCTTTTATGCCCAGAGGAGGAATTGCCAAGAGTCCCCGAAATGGTTTGGGATGCGACTTGCAACTGGGAATAAAACGAAAAACCGAGACTCAAATTGAGGAACCGTTGACACCGATGGATTCCTGGGATAGGATTTCAGCTAGAGCACCCTTCACTCCCAAGTTCCATGCCTCAGAAGTTGCTTTACTCATTGATTTCGAGAACTAGTGTTTTGCTCAGTTTGAAGCAAACAAACATTTGGATTAAGAGGTCCAATTTATGAAACACTACCTCAGGAGTGGATGGAAAATATAGTCACCTAGTCCACGCCTAAAAAATATTGCAGCATCTCACATAACTAAAAAATGCTGCTCCGTTAGGTTTTTATGCCCTTAGGAGAAATTGACCAAGAGCGCCCGAAATGGTTTGGGATGCAACTTGCAACTGGGAATATAATGAATATCGAGGCTCAGATTGAGGAACCATCCACTCGGATGGATTTCTGGGATACGATTTCATCTAGAGCACCCCTCACTCACAGGTGCCATGTCTCAGAAGTTGCTTTAATCATTGATTTTGAGAACTAGTGTTTTGCTCAATTTCAAGCAATGCAACATTTGGATTAAGGGGCCAATTTATGAAACCATGCCTTGGGAGTGGATGGATAATTTGGTCACCTAGTCCATGCCTAAATAATCTTGCAACATCTCACGGAACTAAAAAATGTTGCTTCGTTAGTCTTTTATGCCCTGAGTGGGGATCGACCAAGAATCCCCGAAATGGTTTGGGATGCATCTTGCAACTGGGCATAAAACAAAAACCGAGACTCGTATTGAGGAAATGTCATCTCTTTTGGATTCCTGGCATAATATTTTAGCTAGACCACCCCTCACTCCCGGTTCCAACCCCTCAAAAGTTGTTTTTTTCATCGATTTCAATAACTAGTACTTTGCTCAGTAAGAAGCAATGCAACATTTGGATTTAGGGATCCAATTTACGAAACCATTCCTCAGGAGAGGATGGAAAATGTGGTCACATATTCCATGCCTAAACTAGCATGCAGAATCTCATGGAGCTAAAAATTATTCTCTGTTAGGCTTTTATGCCCGGAGGAGGAATTGCCAAGAGTCCCCGAAATGGTTTGGGATGCGAATTGCAACTGGGAATAAAATGAAAACTAGGACTCGGATTGAGGAACCGTTGACTCCGATGGATTCCTAGGATAGAATTTCATCTAGAGTGCCCCTCACTCATGGGTTCCATGCCTCAGAAGTTGCTTTAATTATTAATTTTGAGAACTAGTGTTTTTCTTAGTTTGAAGTAAACCAACATTTGGATTAAGGGGTCCAATTTATGAAACACTGCCTCGAGAGCGGATGGAAAATATAGTCACCTATTCCATGCCTAAACAATATTGCAACATCTCACACAACTAAAAAATGTTGCACCGTTAGGTTTTTATGCCCTCAGGAGAAATTGGCCAAGAGTCCCCGAAATGGTTTGGGATGCAACTTGCAACTGGGAATATAACAAATATCAAGACTCGTATTGAGGAACCATTGACTCCGATGGATTCTTGGGATAGGATTTCATATAGAGCACCCCTCACTCATGAGTGTCATGCCTCAGAAGTTTCTTTAATAGGTGACCACATTTTGCATGGAATAGGTGACCACATTAATGAGTGTCATGTCTCAGAAGTTGCTTTAATCATTGATTTTGAGAACTAGTGTTTTGCTCAATTTCAAGCAATGCAACATTTGGATTAAGGGGCCAATTTATGAAACCATGCCTCAAAAGTAAATGGATAATTTGGTCACCTATTCCATCCCTAAATAATCTTGCAACATCTCACGGAACTCAAAAATGTTGCTCCATTAGTCTTTTATGCCCTGAGCGGGAATTGGCCAAGAGTCCCCGAAATGGTTTGGGATGCAACTTGCAACTGGGCATAAAATGAAAATCGAGACTCAGATTGAGGAACTGTCATCTCTGTTGGATTCCTGGCGTAGGATTTTAGCTAGACCACTCCTCACTCCCAGTTCCAACCCCTCAGATGTTCTCTTTTTCATTGATTTTGATAACTAGTGCTTTGCTCAGTAAGAAGCAATGCAACATTTGGATTTAGGGGTCCAATTTACGAAACCATGCATCGAGAGAGGATGGAAAATGTGGTCACCTATTCCATGCCTAAACCAACATCCAGAATCTCATGGAGCTAAAAAATGCTTCTTTGTTAGGCTTTTATGTCTGGAGGAGGAATTGCCAAGAGTCCCCGAAATGGTTTGGGATGTGAATTGCAACTGGGCATAAAACAAAAACCAAGACTCAGATTAAGGAACCATCGAATCCAATGGATTCCTAGGATAGGATTTCAGCTAGAACACCCTTCACTCCCGGGTGCCATGCCTCGAAAGTTTCTTTACTCATTGATTTCGAGAACTAGTGTTTTTCTCAGTTTGAAGCAAACCAACATTTGGATTAAGGGGTCCAATTTATGAAACATTGCCTTGGGAGAGGATGGAAAATATAGTCACCTAGTCCATGCCTAAATAATCTTGCAGCATCTCACGAACTCAAAAAAATTTCTCCGTTAGTCTTTTATGCCCTGAGCGGGAATTGGCCAAGAGTCCCCGAAATGGTTTGGGATGCAACTTGCAATTGGGCATAAAATGAAAAACGAGACTCGGATTGAAGAACCGTTGTATCTTTTGGATTCTTGGCATAGGATTTTAGATAGAGAACCCCTCATTCCCAGTTCCAACCCCTCGGAAGTTGTTTTTTTCATCGATTTTGATAACTAGTGCTTTTCTCAGTAAGAAGCAATGTAACATTTGGATTTAGGGGTCCAATTTATGAAACCATGCCTCTAGAGTGGATGGACAATGTGGTCACCTAGTCCATGCCTAAACTATCATGCGAAATCTCATTGAGCTCAAAAATGTTGCTCCATTAGGATTTTATGCCTGAAGGAGGAATTGCCAAGAGTCCTTGAAATGGTTTGGGATGTGACTTGCAACTGGGCATAAAACAAAAACCGAGACTCGGATTGAGGAACCTTCGACTCTGATGGATTCCTGGGATAGGATTTCAGCTAGAGCACCCCTCATTCCCAGTTCCAACCCCTTGGAAGTAGTTTTTTTCATCGATTTTGATAACTAGTGCTTTGCTCAGTAAGAAGCAATGCAACATTTGGATTCAGGGGCCAATTTACGAAACCATGCCTCGGGAGTGGATGGATAATTTGGTCACCTAGTCCATGCCTAAAGAAGCTTGCATCATCTCACGAAAGTCAACATTTTTTCTTTGTTAGTCTTTTATGCCCTGAACGGGGATTGAGGACCCATCGTCTTTGATGGATTCCTAGCATATGATTTTATCTAGAGCACCCCTCACTCCCAGTTCGCACCCCTCACTCTCGGTTCACTCCCGATTCATGATTGAATTCTAGTTTCCCTAAACGTTAGTTTTGAGGCTGCATGTATTACTATCCAAGAGGTTGGAAGAATGTTGGGAGAAAGAAGAGGAACCCCACTTATTTTCGAGAAAAGGGACACAACACTCCCTATTGTAGGGGAAGTGATGCAGGAGCATCTCTCCATGCAGCCAGCCAGCCAGCCAACCACGTCAGCGCACATGCATTCATATGCTAAAAGGGAGGCGCAACCTCATTTTAAATTTGAATTGAATGTAATTGAATGTCTTAGGCTGGTGAGACAGGAAAGCCATGCCTTTGAGAAGGAATTAGATAGGATCGGATTTAATGCCAAGATCGGCTGAAATCTAGATCCATATGCTGGACTAGACAGCCATTGATTGTAATTGATTAGAGTAGGTGAACCAGGAGGAATGAGCCCTCAGGTAAAAGAGATTTTCAGATATCATTTTGAGTTAGTCAAGTAGAATGGTTGTATGAGAGAGCCAGAGAGAGCTCGAGGAACACCATTGTAAAATACAGGCATTTGCCATTGTTAATATAACAGAGCAGTTTTTTCTGGATTATTCTGTCTTATATGCATGTCTATGTGTGTTCCATATATATGCTGTGAATGTATACTGTAGTTGTGCATTCTGCAGGAGTTTGTTTGATTCAGGTTGGAGGTCTTTGAGGCTTCATACCAGGAGGGTGTGACAGAACGCTGAGGGTTCTGAGATCCGGTGCACTGAGGATGCACTTCTGAACTCTGAGGAGTCAGACAGAGACGTGCTGAGGCACAGGACTGAAGTCAACAACTCAGGAAGAAGACCTGTGAGGTTGCTGAACACCTCAAGAGGCAAGGCTGTGTAGCTGAAACACAGTTGTAGTCAAAAATTTGCTAAGGATTCTGTAGGAGCTCTTCCAAGTGGGCATTGAGCGTAAGCACGAAGTGCTGGAGGAAGAACTTTGTTGAGACTTTGAAAGAGAATATAGAATCACTGGGGATTCTGTGAGAGCTCTGCCAAGTGGGCATTGAGTGTGTGTACAGTGGTGCACAGAGAAAGACAGAACTGTTGGAGGTTCTGGGAGTAGAGATACTCCACCAGGAGGGCATCGAGGAAGTGTGCAGGCAAGCACAGAGGAGGGAAGAACTCTTTCAGTTCCGTATTGTGAAGGAAGAGTCCAAGGAAGGATCTTCACTGGGTTGCTGAACACCCAGAGAGACTCAGCAAGAGGTTGCCTGAGCAATAGAGAGCCAGGAAGGCATTTTATTCTCCATCTGTGGGAGGAGAAGGACAAAATCCCTCAAGGGGTCTGAGTGTTTGTGAAATCTCAGAAGGGATAGCATGTTGTGTGCATGAGAAGACTCTGCAGGAGTGCATACATCGGAATCCTTTAAGGGTTCGAGAAATACAAGCTTAGGAAGGATAGCGCTTTTATGCGCACAGGTGAACTCAGAGACTGAGGAGTTCACAGAGGAAAGAAGCCAAGGTTGAGGCCTTGGAGAAATCGAAATTATTCCAAGGTCGAGAAGAAAGCGCAGAAGCTCTGGAGGGAGTAGTGCCAGCCATCAGATCGGCAGCAAAGGAAATCTGGACCGTCGAGGATTTCACGTCCAAGAGGAGCCACAGCAGGTGGAAATGACGACGAGGATCTGGGCCGTTCGTTTGGGAGCGGACGCGTGTCACGAGATTACCCACATCGGGAACTCGGGCACTAGAGGTTGGAAGAGGAAGTCATTCAAATTCATGAGTGGCAAGGAGGCGAGAGATCCGTGTTGTGGGGCCTAGCTGACATCATCTCGGGATATCAGAATTCGAGAACGGTGTGGGGCCATAGGAGCCGACAAGTAGATAGGTGGCACATCGCATCTTGGGAGCTCGTAAGTGGAAGAGCTGAGAATTTGGTGTCAGGAGTCACGAGGCGCGAGGACACGAGGCAACGAGGTGGCGAGAGGATAGGATCCGTCCATCTGAGGAGGAAAGGTGGCAGAGATCTAGGTGATCTCGCGAACTCGGGAGTTCACAGGGTAAAGGCCCAAGCGTTGGGTGTCCCCAGCCATGAGGGCGCGAGGTGCGAGAAGATCAGATCCATCCGTTGGCAGAGGGCACGTGGCAGAGATCTAGGTGATCTCGTGAACTCAGGGGTTCGCAGGGTAAAGGCCCTAACATTGGTTACTCCAAGTTGCGAGGACGCGAGGCACAAGAAGGAGGATAGCCGTTGGATCTGGACCGTGGGAGGACCGTTGGATCCACACGTGGGATCGTGCATCAGGACCCCGTGAGAAAAGACTCGAGGATTTGGCCAAGGGGATTGTGAGGTCGCGAGAAGTGAGATTCCGACCGTTGGAGGACAGGTGGCCATAGCGAAGCCAGTGAGTGGAATACAGGTGGCACGAAGACCTCGGGATCTCGCTGTGAGAAGTCCCGAAGTATTCGTGTTAGGATTCGCGAGTCGCGAAGGCCCGAAGTCTCGACGAGATAAGAAACCGTTGAAAAGTCAACTCACATTCATCTTGGCACTTCGGCACATCGGGTGTCGAGAGTTGGAAAATCAAGGGGTTGATATGGCGAGTTGCGAGGCCGCGAGGGAGGTAAGGCCACGAACATGGGAGTAGTGGTGATATGGTGGAATATTAGCCAGGAGGGTTAGCGCTTAGGAGCCGAGAGCTCATCGATGATCGGGGATTCACGAGGACAGTGGTTTGTGGGGAAATTGGTCACGGTCAGATGCAGAGGCCGTGCAGATGAACGAAGGACCTGTGGACCAGGTCATGTTTTGACAGGGATTCCGCTTCGGAATCTAAAGAGCTAATTCGGCTCGGACAAAAAGGAGGATTAGAACGATCTTGTGAGCAGGAGGTCAGGTAAAGAGACCCTGCGGGGTGATAGGTTGGACCTCTCTGCGTCAAGTGGTATCAGAGCTAGAATCTTGCTTGTATATTTCAGGCAAGAGGTGTGAAGAAGAGAAGGAGCACTCTGATACACATCAAGTGGTATCAGAGCGGGAAATTTGTTTGTATATTGCAGACAAAGGAGCAGGAAGAAGACAGAGTTGTTGAAGACTCTGTAAGGACTTGTTTGCAGGTAGGTAGCAGTCCATAGACAGTCAGCAGGACTGTGAGAGGATGAAGCTGAGCACTCCGGATTTCAGGGGTGACAACAACAGGTCTGCCAGGGAGGCAGATAAACACAACAATATGTCTACTGAAGTGCTGAACGGAAGAAGCCATAGCTAATGAGCGCAACAGAAATGGATAAATAGCTTGCTGACATAAAGCGAGAGATGGAGGAGATCGAAATGAAGATGCGACAGAATAAGAAGCCGAGATGGGTGTATGAATGGCCCATGCAGAAGACGAAGGCAAGTTGGCCAATCAACCAGTTGATGGTCATGAGACAGTGTAGGTTGTTGAGAAAATGGCTGAGGTATGCTGAAAACCTCAAGGCCACAGAGGAAGAGATGATTTTCCACTGTTGGCCAGAGACTGGGAGAGGTCTCGATGATGATGAAGAGGATGAATTGGGGTCATCTGATGATCTCAAGGACTTCCAGGAGGGCAGAGTAGAAATTCCAGATTGCTAAGAGGGCAACGAGTTGAGATCAGTTGAGGATCTCATGGACTGTCAGGAGGACAGTGAGGGAATTTCACATTGCCAGCTGGGCAATGATAAGAGGTCGTTGCGGGATCTCATAAACTGCCAGGAGGGCAGTGGAAGGTTTCCAAATGGCCAGATGGGCAAGGGAATAGAAATGAGATCTGTTGATGATCTCAAAGACTGTCAGGAGGGCAGAGCAGAAGAAATTCCAGAATGCCAAGAGGGCAAAAGATTGAGATCAACTGAGGATCTCAAAGACTGTCATGAGGACAGTGAAGGGATTTCACATTTCCAGCTAGGCAATGATAAGAGGTCACTGCGAAATCTCAAATACTGTCAGGAAGGAAAAAGAAGCATTGAAGACTGCCAGGAAGGCAGCAGAAGCATTAAAGACTGCCACGAGGGAAGAAATGAACATTTGAGACCGTCTGAAGGTCTCATGGACTCAGAGAAGAGTTCAATTCAGCAAGGAGTGCTGATGAAGATGGGATCGATTGATCTCATGGTTTGCGAGGGAAGCAACAGTGGAAGCATCCCGTATTGCCAGGTGGGAAGGGATGGACAGATGAATTTGGATCAGCCAGAGGAGCTGACAGAGCAGATGAGACTATCTGATAGTCTCATAAATTCAAAGGTAAATTTGGATCAGCAGATGCAGCTGACAGAAGAGGAGGAACATCAAGATGGTATACATTGGGGGAGTTGGGATATTCCTACCATTTGCCCAGGAGGAGGTAGAAAGTTGTATTGCAGGTGCAACAACAGTAGGGGAACAGTCACAACTGATGATGACTGTCGAAGAAGAAGAATTGGCGCAGATGGTGCAGATTGCCCAAGCAAAAGAAAGAAAAGAGAAGGAGCGGTCTTAGGAACGACTCGATGATTTCAGCCAGTAAGCTGAAAGCGCTGTAGCATTGAAGTTGACAGGAGAAGCAGAGGCAGAAGCAGAAGTAGACAAAGAAAAAGATGAGCATTCAGTGGAATGTCTCAATGAGTTCAGCCAGCGAGCTGAGAGCGCTGTAGCATTGGAGCTGACAGCCGAAGGAGAAGACGAGGAAGATGGTGAGCATTATGAGGAATGGCTCGATATTTTCAGCCAGGGAGCTAAAAAGAATGCAACAGAGGAGGTTGCAGAAGCAGAGGAAGAAGACACGGACAACATATGCTTTGTTGATCTGTGGGATCAAATTGAAGCACTGGAAGAAAGGATAAAAGTGCAGGGTGTGCGCATCCAACAGGTGAAGTTGGAAATGGATGAGGAAGGCGTGGGAGATCATGATGATCTACCCAATGGCCAAAATTTTTTGCAGCTGAGGAAACTGCAAGAACTGGACCAACCAAGGGAGCAACTGGATGAAGTGATCGAGGAGATCAGCAGGCTGATGTTGAAGTCAGCAGACACTGCCAATAGGGAGAAGTTGGGCAGGGAAAAGACAACAACAGCAGTAGTGCAGCGGAAGCAGCAGCAGCAGCAGAATGGAGCAGATGGAAAGCTCCAAAGACTGATTTGGGATCCAGGAGGATTTCCAACCCCTTACAGGGGAAGCTCATGAGCAGGAGCTCATGATTTTTTCAGCTATGGAGTATGATGCAGGAGCATCTCTCCATGCAGCCAGCCAGCCAGCTAGCCACGTCAGCGCGCATGCATTCATATGCTAAAAGGGAGGCGCAGCCTCATTTTAAATTTGAATTGAATGTAATTGAATGTCTTAGGTTGGTGAGCCAGGAAAGTCGTGCCTTTAAGCAGGCATTAGATAGGATCGACTTTAACGCCAAGATCAGCTGAAATCTAGATCCATACGCTGGACTAGACAACCATTGATTGTAATTGATTAGAGTAGGTGAACCAGGAGGAATGAGCCCTCAGGTAAACGATATTTTCATATCTCATTTTGAGTTAGTCAAGTAGAATGGTTGTATGAGAGATCGAGAGAGAGCTCGAGGAACACCATTGTAAAATACAAGCATTTTCCATTGTTAATATAACAGAGCAGTTTTTCCTGCATTATTTTGTCTTATATGCATGTCTGTGTGTGTTCCATATATATGTTGTGAATGTATACTGTAGTTGTGCATTCTGCAAGAGTTCGCTTGATTTAGGTTGGAGGTCTTTGAGGCTTCATACTAGGAGGGTGTGACAGAACACTGAGGGTTCTGAGATACGGTGCACTAAGGATGTACTTATGAACTCTGAGGAGTCAGACAGAGACGTGCTGAGGCACATGACTGAATTCAACAACTTAGGAAGAAGACCTGTGAGGTTGTTGAACATCTCAAGAGGCAAGGCTGTGTAGCTGAAACACAGTTGCAGTCAAAACTTTGCTGAGGATTCTGTAGGAGCTCTGCCAGGTGGGCATTGAGCGTAAGCACGAGGTGCTGGAGGAAGAAATTTGTTGAGAGTTTGAAAGAGAAGATAGAATCACTGGGGATTCTGTGAGAGCTCTGCCAAGTGGGCATTGAGCATGTGTACAGTGGTGCACAGAGAAAGACAGAACTGTTGGAGGTTCTAGGAGAAGAGATACTCTGCTAAGAGGGCGTCGAGGAAGTGTGCAGGCAATCACAGAGGAGTGAAGAACTCTTTGAGTTCAGTATTGTGAAGGAAGAGTCTAAGGAAGGATCTTCACTGGGTTGTTGAACACCCAGAGAGACTCAGCAAGAGGTTGCCTGAGCAACAGAGAGCGAGGAAGGCATTTTATTCTCCATCTGTGGGAGGACAAGGAAAAAATCCCTCAAGGGGTCTGAGTGTTTGTGAAAGCTCAGAAGGGATAGCATGCTGTGTGCATGAGAAGACTCTGCAGGAGCACAGACGTTGGAATCCTTTAAGGTTTTGAGAAAGACAATCTCAGGAAGGATAGCGCTTTTATGCGCACAGGCGAACTCAGAGAATGAGGATTTCACAGAGGAAAGAAGCCAAGGTTGAGGCCTTGGAGAAATCAAAATTCTTCCAAGGTCGAGAAGAAAGCGCAGAAGCTCTGGAGGGAGCAGCGTCAGCCATCAGATCGACAGCAAAGGAAATCTGGACCGTCGAGGAGTTTACGTCCAGGAGGAGCCACAGCAGGTGGAAAAGACGACGAGGATCTAGGCCGTTCGTTTTGGAGCGGATGCGTGTCATGAGATTACCCACATCGGGAACTCGGGCACTAGAGGTTGGAAGAAGAAGTCATTCGACTTCACGAGTGGCGAGGAGGTGAGATCTCCGTGTTGTGGAGCCTAGCTGACGTCATCTCGGGATATCGACATTCGAGAACGGTGTGGGACCACAGGAGTCGGCAAGTAGACAGGTGGCACATCGCATCTCGGGAGCTCGTAAGTGGAAGAGCTGAGAATTTGGTGTCAGGAGTCGCGAGGCGCGAGGAAACGAGGCAACGAGGTGGCTAGAGGACAGGAGCCATCCATCTGAGGAGGACAGATGGCAGAGATCTAGGTGATCTCGCGAACTCGGGAGTTCGCAGGGTAAAGGCCCAAGCGTTGGGTGTCCCCAGTCACGAGGGCACGAGGTGCGATAATATTAGAGTCGTCCGTTGGCAGAGGGCATGTGGCAGATATCTAGGTGATCTCGCCAACTCGGGGGTTCGCAGGGTAAAGGACCTAACGTTGGTTACTCCAAGTCGTGAGGACGCGAGGCGCGAGAAGAAGGATAACCGTTGGATCCGGACCATGCGAGGACCATT
Source organism: Picea engelmannii (assembly GCA_009831015.1). Taxonomy (NCBI): domain Eukaryota; kingdom Viridiplantae; phylum Streptophyta; class Pinopsida; order Pinales; family Pinaceae; genus Picea; species Picea engelmannii. The sequence goes on along the minus strand of ML777654.1, from coordinate 395,590 downwards.
GGATCCGCACGTGGGATCGTGTATCAGGACCTCGTGAAAAAAGACTCGAGGATTTGGCCAAGGGGATTGCGAGGTCACGAGAAGTGAGATTCCGACCGTTGGAGGACAGGTGGCCATAGCGAGGCTGGTGAGTGGAATACAGGTGGCACGAAGACCTCAGGATCTCGCTGCGAGAAGTCCCGAACTATTGGTGTTAGGATTCACGAGTCGTGAAGGCCCGAAGTCTCGGCGAGATAAGAGACCATTGAAAAGTCAACTCACGTGCGTCTCAGCACTTCGGCACATTGGGTGTCGAGAGTTGGAAAATCAAGGGATTGATATGGCGATTCGTGAGGCCGCGAGGGAGGTAAGGCCACGGACACGGGAGTAGTGGTCATATGGTGGAAGCTTAGCCAAGACGGCTAGCGCATAGGAGCCGAGAGCTCATCGGTGATCGGGGATTCACGAGGACAGTGGTTTGAGGGGAAATTGGTCACGGTCAGATGCAGAGGCCGTGCAGGTGAACGAAGGACCTGTGGACCGGGTCATGTTTTGACAGGGATTCTGCTTCGGAATCTAAAGAGCCAATTTGTCTCAAACAGAAAGGAGGATTAGAACGATCCTGTGAGCAGGAGGTCAGGTAAAGAGACCCTGCGAGGTGATAGGTTGGACCTCTCTGCGTCAGGTAGGCTAGTATAAGAAGTAGCATTTACCAGATAGAGGGGGGATAAAAGTAGTCTTTGACCACTAATTCTAGAATGAGATCATCCTTTTTAAGCAGGACAAGGACTAAAATATCTTCAAGGGAATTTTATATATTTTCATCAAGGACATGGACAATTCTGATGTGGACAATTTTGCATGGAGGCATTTCTCCCATACCTCTTCATGAAAGATTGTGAATCTATGGTGCATGTACAAATATGTGATATGTGGGTTTATGATAATATTTTGAATTTTCCAATAACATTCTCCATTGACCTTGTGTAAACCATTCCATTTGGTGTTTGTTGCACTAAGTGAAAAGAACAATGTTGGAGAATTATAAGACGTAAGTTAGGTATGATCTATTTGTTACCTCTTTATTACCTTTTATTTTAATTGTATCCATATTTTGTATTGATCAAAGGAGGAATTAACCTGAAACATATGCCATTAGACACAAACTCAATCCTAAGGCCAACTAAGGAGAAAAAACAACACACACTAATTAATCTAGGAGTCAAGCATGCAAACACACCTTCTCACAAAGAAACGCTAGTTGGTGATAGAATCCAACATCGCAGAATCGATGCGTGAAGGGGATGATTTTCGACGGGTGGGAAAGTTACGTTGACAACCTGCTTAACGAACTAACGCCCTGGTGCAAGTTACCTCACCGAGAAGTGGGCAAACCTCCAAGGATTCTGACTGAGTCTAGCCAATGTCGATCTAAGGTAAAACACCACCTTCCCTGTACTTTCACCTTGTGTAGGAAGTCTAAAATATTATGGCCTCTATGGTACCACCTACTATACCAAAGCAGAGGGGGGACACTCGACAGTCAACACCAAGACTAACAAAGTAGGGTTGATTACTCAGAGGGCCCCAATGCGACCTTGTGATAGACCCTTGTGTTAGAAGGGCTTCCCAAAGTCAATGATATAGCAACTGGATTTCACTTCCTAACTCAAGGTTTCATGTTTGTTTAGAAGCTTTGGAAATTTATTCTCACAATCGTATTCCAAATATCTACACCTAAGCTAAGATGGGTTTGAAGAGCCCTAGAAAAGTTGCTAGATAAATTTTAATTAGCGCTTGATTTTAGGCTATGGTTACTCAAAGGAGTGGTCGTGAAACTAATGGCATTTTGACTCGACTCTTTAAACCATGCAAGAGGAAAATTAAATGCAAGAAATTCAACTTCGATGAAAACTAGCTATGGGAAGGAGCAAGAGTTTTTAAGAAAATAAGTCATTTCTTGATAGATTACTATGTGTGCAGTGCTGCAAAATGACCCAAATTTTAAAAATACCATGCAAATGTCATAGTTCACTTAGTACACCTATACAACATTGAATCAAATGTCATCATTTCTAACATAGTAAACTATTATGATTATAGAGACCACCATACACATCTTGAATAATCATAAAGAAAAAATGATACAAATCCTTATTTCATAAGAGGAATGTCACATAAGGATTTCAAAGTAAGATACAACATTCATTTACATGATCTAGGTTCCTATTCATGTCCCCCTTCATTGGACCAAAAGAAAACACGATTCAAAAATCCATCCTCTCCTCTTTTTAAGAAAACATGATTCAAATACATCCTCTCCTCTTTTTAGTCCATGCAAAGCAAGGACTATAATTTTTAATAGTGACTAGGGGGAAGAAAAATGCTTGAAACTATTTTATATTAGAGAGTATATAGGGGCACACACATGCATATACTTAACCCAAGAGGGTGGGAGTGAGAATATGCATGAGGGAAAATATTGTTTATATGGTTGTGATATAAATGCATGCAAATCAACAAGAAAATATATGGGTAAATATGACGGTATTGAAAAAGAATTCAATAGTTTAATTTGGCCAATAGAAAACTATAAAACAAAAGGTATGAAAAATGATTGTTAATTATGCTATGACTAGTTCTTATTATCAATTCTTTTACCACCTTTGGCTTACATCTCCTTGTAAACCCCAATATTATTCCTGACATATGTATCATTTTTTTGAAATCTATCCTTTTCTCCATCTTACAACGCTAAGTAGGACTATCATTCAATATTTCAACAAAAAATTTCATATGCCTCAATTTTCATTCATTAACATGCCTAAGATATGGTTATTCATTCCAAATCTAAGTCAAACAAATGCCACCCCTCCCCAAGCGACATTGGCATTCTCATTTATATTCCATATTAGGCTACATTGGTCAATTTCCCTCAACCACTAAAGTTACCACGAATGTCTTCCACTTGTATTAGTGGATGTTATTAATGCATGGAAATGTGTCCCAAGATGTTCCAAACATGCATTTTTAAGGTGCTTGTAGATACTTGAAGATACTTGATTTGATTTCTTTCTCAAATTGGAGCATCCAAATTTGATCCAATAGTGGCACTCTTCACCTTGTGGTTTCTCCTAATTATGGTTGGTGATATTTTTGGATTTTCTCTCAAGCATGTTGATGCAGGAGCATTTTCTCACATCATAAGTTTCTAAATATTGATTAGGCCTTAGGGTCTTGAACCAGCTCAATAAGGGGTTTTTGTAAACTCAATGTAAATTATTTTGAAATTCCTTAGTTTTGGAGTTCAATTCTAGAAGGTTTTAGTTAAAGTAGTGAATACCAATTAGTGATGATTCATAGGAATTAGGTGTCAATGAGTCATGAAACTAAATTTCCAAATTTGTGGAATGACTCGAGGGGATGTAAAAGATCTGAGTTTTGAAACATTGTAGAGGATAGGATTGAAAATTATATTATTAGAATCAGTTCAATATTTACAGGAGTTAGTTTGTGACACACCCACTATCGTAATTTAAAAATTTTGGGTTGATCTCCCACAAATGAGAAATCCCCAGAAAGGTACATTAGTGAAATACCAATCCCTGGGTCAATATCAGGATTCGGGGTTTCTTCTATCGGAGTTTTGATGCCCACGATGTTTTGGTACCTGCAATCACCGATCTTCGATCCCCGATTCACTCCTGGGTTGCCTCAGCCCCACTTGGCTAAGCCTTTGGTCCACACGACCGGTTCCTATATGACCGTAGTGACCACTTCTCATCAGGGTTTCGGAGTTTGTGGTGCCGAGGTGCACATGTACCCGGAACTCCCGATCCTCCGATTCCCGATGTGCCCCTAGCATATTGGTTCTCCGGGCTAAGTCCTGGTCAATACGACCACAACCTCCACTAGACCGCAACCTTAAATCCTGTCGGGGTTTGGCGCCTTTCAATGTCATGATGCACAAGTCCCCTGGACTCTCGACACACCTTTACACTGGCTATCCCCCTTGGATATATAATGGTCCGTGTGGCCACTTACCATATGACCGCATCCGTATAACCTTCCATCGGGGTTTCATCATTTGCGATGACACAGAACACATATACCCAGGTCTCGCGATTCCCCGATTCACGACGCGCCTCTTTGGTCACTCTAGCCCTACTGGCTTAGCTCCTGGTCCACATGACCAACTCTGTGACCACTACCTCATCTCCGTCGGGGTTACGGGGTTTCTAATGTCACAAGACACAAGTCCACGGGACCTGCAATATCCCGATTCTCGATTCTCTCCGGATGCTTGACACGCGTCTTCCTTACAGCTTCGACCTCGAGTTAGCCCCTTACTGACTATACCTTGGTCTATATGACCGTATTCACAAGACCATGGCCACTTATTTTTCCTATCGGGATTTGGGGTTTCAGCGTTTGCGATGTCAACGAGCGCACGTCCTTAGGATTCCCGATTCCCCGATCTCCGATGCCACCTGTCGTTGACTCCTGGCAAGGTTGGACCTTCCAACACCTGTCCTCACTTGAACGCTATGGTTGTGGAACCCGTCACATTTCGGGATTTCACGACTTCTTCGGTCGTGATTCCTTCATACGCGGGAAACCCGAAATGCCAAAATCCTGACTCCTTTAGATCCTCGAACACGCGTCCCTTGGATCAACGGCTTATGATGGTGTTGGAAATTCGCATATCGCGGTTTCGTAATGCAAGGGTTTCGTGTCCTTGAAATCCTTGATACGTCGATTCCCGTTATGCCGATGGGACCTACCGTCGACGGTTTTGGATGGTTTCCACCTGTCCCCCAGATGGACGGCCTTGATTGTATCGGGAAATCGTGAATTGTGATTCCATTGTGTAAGAGTTTCATGACTCTTGAAACTCCGATATGCTGAACTTAGACTTTCTGGGATCTCTCGCCATGCGTCCTCGCTGATGGATGATGTTTATCCTGTCGGGAAATCGTGGATCGTGATTTCCTATTGCTAGTGTTCCATGTCCTCAGAAACTCCGATTTTCCGATGCGTCAAACTCCGATGGCGCCTTGATCTCCGACACCTGTCCCTCAGATGGACGACTCAGATATTGTCGGTAAATCACGGATCGCGAATCCAACATGCACAAGTCTCTTATCTCCGAAAACCCCGATTCTTCGATTCACGACTCTTCAGGATCTCTTGCCACGTGTTCCTGCTGAGATCAACGGCTGAGATTTTTCGTCGGAGTTTCGAGACTCAAAAGGTCCCAGTTCTCTTCGACCTGTAAAAACCCAAGGCCTCCAAAATCCTGACAACTTCCCAGAATGCTGACACATGTCCTAGCAAGATCAACAACTAGGATTCCTTCTCGGGATTTCGAGAATCACAAGGTCTCGATTCCCGGCCTTAACAAAACCCCGATGACCCTAATATCTCGATGACTTCTCCGGGATGCTGACACGTGTCCTGCCAAGATCAACGGATAGGATTCCTTCTCTGCACACTAGGGTTTAACTCTGGCGCAACTTCTCGAGATTTGACGGCTGACAGGATTTTGTCAATCTTCTTTGTAAGATCTTGACCGTCGATTTCTTCCTCCTTGAGGATCTTCTCGAGAATGGCTAAGTATCCCTTCTACAAGAGGGAATCTCTACTAGAGATCTATTACAAGGATTTCCTGGAGACGGATAGAGGAAGTAGCTTCCTGAGGACGGGCTGGGTGCCTAACTTAGCTCAATCTAAGCATAACTAGACTTATTTATCAACGTAAGTCGTGCATGGTATCCTCTGTGATAAGCATATATCAACTTATTCATATCCAACATTACGCGGACACTCTCATGCTGCAATCCTTTACAATTTCACAGTTCTATGAGCTAATATCTACTCCTTATCATCAATTACTACACATACATTCTTACACAGGAAACATTTACAATTCCACAAGTCTATGAACATATGTGACAGCATATAAATTCAAGATGCAATATGAGAAAAACACTTATTAGAAATAATTTCAGCAATGGAAGCAACTGCTGAGAGGGGTTCTCTTTTCCAGCCAACTGTAGGCGTAGTGACTCCTAATGGATTTACCACTAGCCACCCCCGAGCTGAGGCCATGATGTTCTGAGACCTGCGTCTCCTTGTATGCCAGTGCCCAGGAGCGAAGGTTGCAATCCCCTCCTCTCTGCGATCACTCAATCTGCGTAGAACTACCAGAGTGCCCCTCGCGTCTGCCCCCTCAATCGCTTCTTCCATATGCCTTATCCTCTCGCGAGGTTGTGTGTGGCACGATTACCCTCATGCTGGTCAGTCATGATGGCTCTACGGATATGCGGTTCACCTCCCCATCCCTCATTAAGCCATCAACCTACCAGCCTGCAAGGCATTAATTTCAGGGATAGCGAGCTGCTTTTGGTTCTCCGGGCCAGTGGAGTCCAAATACAGTATTTAATTCTTGGTGGAAGTTAACGCCCCTTTTTCCAGGTTCCCTCCACCACCATCGTGGTCTCTTTTCCGCACATCCCCTCTCAACAGTTCTGCAATAAATTCAAACTGTTATTTACATTCATTGACCTCTTCCTGCAGGTCCATTTACATCACATATTCATACTTATGAGTTTTTACATAGTCCTTGGCCAGTCCAGTTATATTTACAGTCTGGGGGAAACAGGGTGTTACAATTCCCTCCCCCTTAAAAAGGAACATCGTCCTCGATGTTCTTAGCTACTAACATGAATTACATGTACAGAAGTAAACAAAATCAGATATGCATGTCTCATGGCATGCTCCATTTCCCATGTAGCCTCATCTGGGCCAAAATGTTTCCACTGCACCTTGACCTGTGCAATGGTTCTGTTTCGGAGTTGGGTTTCCCTTCTGTCCAATATGCATTGGGGTTCTGGGAGGAATTCTCCCTCTGGTTCCACCTGGATCACAGACCAGTCAATTATATGATTAGCATCATGTACATATTTCTTCAATAAGGAAACATGGAAAACATTATGTGCTTTTACTGTGGGAGGAAGTGCTAGCCAATAGGCTACAGGTCCCACTCTGTCTAGAACCTCAAAAGGTCCACAATACCGGGGTGCCAATTTGGCACAAGCTCCAATTTTTAGGGAACTCCTTTTGGGATTAATTCTGAGATATATATGATCTCCTGTTTGGAACTCTCTTGGAGTTCTCTTTTGATCAGCATAGCTTTTCTGTCGGTTTCGAGTGACCTTCAGATTTTGTTTTATTTGAGTCACTTGCTGTTCCATTTCTTTCAGCATGTCGGGTCCAAAAGAAATCCTATTCACAGGATTTCTCCAGCTGACTGGAGTATTACATTGTCTACCATAGAGGACCTCAAATGGGCTCATCTTTAAGGATGCTTGGTAGCCGTTGTTGTAGGCAAATTCGACCAATGGCAGGTAGTTTTCCCACTTCCTAGGATGATGCATCACATGCATCCTTAACATATCTTCTAATATCTGATTTATTCTTTCTGTTTGTCCATCGGTTTGAGGGTGATAGGCGGTACTAAACAACAATTTGGTCTCTAACCCCGCCATCGGTGATTTCCAGAATTTGGAAGTGAATTTTGTGTCTCTGTCAGATATTATCTCTTTCGGCATGCCGTGCAGTCGGAACACCTCTTTCATAAATACCTGTGCGATATCTATCGCCTTGCAGGTCAATTTGACGGGAATGAAATGA
>ML777654.1:366956-386857 GCA_009831015.1 Picea engelmannii | reverse complement strand
CAAACTCATAATGACCATACCGTGTCCGGAAAGCGGTCTTATGGATGTCTTCACCCTTGATTTGGACTTGATGGTATCCTGACCTCAAGTCAATCTTTGAGAAAATAGACGCACCTCCCAACTGATCGAATAGATCATCGATCTTGGGAAAGGGGTATTTGTTCTTTATGGTTACTTTATTAAGTTGTCTGTAATCTATACACAGTCTAAGGGTGCCATATTTCTTTTTCACAAACATGACTGGTGCTCCCCAGGGGGACACGCTGGGTCGAATATAACCCTTATCCATCATTTCTTTCAATTGCAATTTGAGTTCAACTAATTCAGGCATGCTCATCCGATAGGGTGTTCTAGACACCGACACTGCTCCTGGTGCAAGTTCTATTGAGAAGTCAATGTCTCTTCTCGGAGGTAGACCCGACATTTCCTCTGGAAACACATCTCGGTATTCTCTCAGGATAGGGTGATATTCAGGGCTTGGATCTGCACCTTTGGTTGTTTTCAACACCTGTACTGCATATAAGGGACATCCCTTTCGACAATATTTCCTCATTTGTAATGCTGATATTTGTCTCACCGAGACCAGTTTTCGGATCCCTTGAAGGGTTATCCTTTTTCCTTCTTCGCTCACACATTCTAAGGTTTTATAGTAACAGTCCAGTTTGGCTTTATGGGCAGACAACCAGTCCATACCAATCAACAAATCGTATGATCCCAGGGGTAATACATTAAGGGTTGTTTGGGTGAGGAATTCACCTAACATTAATTGGCAGGCTGGTACGGCCTCTACCACCTTTCTTTTGGTGCCAGCGGATAACTGTACCAACCATGGTTTAGGTTGCTTCTGTGGCTGTAGCTTAAACTTATCAACGGTTTTAGGGGATATATAACTCAAATTTGAACCAGGGTCAATCAAGACAGATACCAGATGGTTGAAGATCATACCTTCTATTTCCACCACTGAAGCTTGGTGGTCAGCCTGGTCATTGTCCAAGGCTACATAAATCTGTGGCACACTCCTGGCCACATTGTTGACTGTGGTAGCTTCCTGCAGGTTATAAATCTTCTGATTGTTCTGTTGTCGGAGTGGACAGTCTCTCCGGAGATGATCTCCTCTGCAATCCCAACATTCCAAAGGTTTTCTCTTTGGGTTATCAGTCTTTACTGGTATAGGTCCAGAAGTTTTATTTTCGTCCGCCGAGGGAAAGTTCTGCTAGAGTACACTCTGGGTTGGAAAGATCATTATGTGGTTCTTCTTGTGGTTTTTAAATCCCGAGGATTTGCTCCCTTTCTTCTGAAACTTTGAACCATTCTTTTGTTTCCAGTCTCCACGGGACTCTGCCCGATGTCCATATTGCTCATGACAATATGTTGCCTTCCTTATAGTGTCTTCTAAGGTCTTTGGCTCGTCGAATTCGATTCGGTTCCGATATTATTTGGGTAGCCCACTGATGAAGCGTTGTGCCTTCGCCTTCTCGGCTTTGATGTAGGGTACATATCTCAGCAAGTCAAGGAATTTGTTGACATACTCCTCCATGGTAAGTTGGCCCAGTTTGAGTTCATAAAACTCTTTAGCCTTCTCGTTGAAATACCTTTCCGACAAATACTTCTTCCGGAAGTACTTCTCAAACTGTCTCCAAGACAAGTCCTCCTCGCGAACCCCTTTTATATTCTTAAGGTCTTCCCACCAGATGGAAGCCTTTTCGTTCAGATTGAAAGTGGCCACTCGGGCCTTCAAGTTCTATGAGAAGTCATGGACTCTGAAATATTTCTTCAGCCCAAGTAGCCACGCCTCAGCTTCCTCTCCCTTCTTTATCTCACCGTCGAAGGAGGGAGGTTTGACCTTTCTAAACTCCTCAAATTTGTGACTCTTGGAAGTCTTTTGCTTCTTCTGTTTTCTGCGAGAATAAGAACTGGTCCTGCTGCTAGAAGAGCCTTCTGAATCACCAAATTCCTTCTCAGTGGAATCATCTGGCACTGGTCCTTTACCTCTGGGGTGGACCTTTATGGATGTGCTTCTCTCAGTGTGACCACTGACACGACCATGATTCTTCATCTCAGGTTCATGTTGCATTTGTCGTTGTAGGTCAGATAAGCTCTGCAGTAGAACTGCATTAATTTCGGTTTGCTTTTCTTGTTCTTTCATCATCCTTTCATTATCGGCCTTGCAGCTTTGCAATTCGACCATGAGACTCCTCACAGTCTCAACTAGGTCTGGAGGGGTTCCTATTGCTCTTCTTTCGTCAGACTCTTCATCTTTGTTGTGGGAGCCTTCTCCCACCTCTTGGTGAGTCACCATACTCTGCGTTTGTAGATTCCCGCGGTTGATCGTCCGCTTGAGTGAAGAGACAAATGCTGGATATTAGTCAAGAGTTAAATACATTTTATAATTTGTGCATAATTCCATGATTCTTTCACATGCATACACAGTCGAGTGTTCATATCCCAAGTTTTTGATCCTGGATAAGATAGTTAAGTCAGGGGGTTACTCCTCATAGGAGTGTTTTGTACGAGGCTTATGCGCGACTGGTGCGACTGGTGCATGAGCCCAATCAGGCCGAGTGTTGTAACCATGCTCTGATACCACTTTGTAACACACCCACTATCGTAATTTAAAAATTTTGGGTTGATCTCCCACAAATGAGAAATCCCCAGAAAGGTACATTAGCGAAATACCAATCCCTGGTTCAATATCGGGATTCAGGGTTTCTTCTATCAGGGTTTTGATTCCCACGATGTTTTGGTACCTGCAATCACCGATCTCCAATCCCCGATTCACTCCTGGGTTGCCTTAGCCCCACTTGGCTAAGCCTTTGGTCCACACGACCGGTTCCTATATGACCATAGTGACCACTTCTCATCGGGGTTTCGGAGTCTGCGGTGCCGAGGTGCACATGTACCCGGAACTCCTGATCCTCCGATTCCCGATGTGCCCCTAGCGTATTGGTTCTCCGAGCTAAGTCCTGGTCAATACGACCACAACCTCCACTAGACCGCAGCCTTAAATCCTGTCGGGGTTTGACGCCCTTCAATGTCATGATGCACAAGTCCCCTGGACTCTCAACGCACCTTTACACTGGCTAGCCCCCTTGGCTATACAATGGTTCGTGTGGCCACTTACCATATGACCGCAGTCGTATAAGCTTCCATCGGGGTTTCGACATTTGCGATGACATAGAACACATATACCCAGGTCTCGCAATTCCCCGATTCACGACGTGCCTCTTTGGTCACGCTAGCCCTACTGGCTTAGCTCCTGGTCCACATGACCAACTCCGTGACCACTACCTCATCTTCGTCGGGGTTACGGGGTTTCTAATGTCACAAGACACAAGTCCACGAGACCTGCAATATCCCGATTCCCGATTCTCTCCGGATGCTTGACACGCGTCTTCCTTACAACTTCGACCTCGAGTTAGCCCCTTACTGACTATACCTTGGTATATATGACTGTGTTCACAAGACCATGGCCACTTATTTTTCCTATCGGGATTCAGGGTTTCGGCGTTTGCGATGTCAACGAACGCACGTCCTTAGGATTCCCGATTCCCCGATATCCGATGCCACCTGTCGTTGACTCCCGGCAAGGTTGGACCTTCCGACACCTGTCCTCACTTAAACGCTATGGTTGTGGAACCCGTCGCATTTCGGGATTTTGTGACTTCTTCAGTCGTGATTCCTTCATACGCGGGAAACCCGAAATGCCAAAATCCTGACTCCTTTAGATCCTTGAACATGCGTCCCTTGGATCAACGTCTTATGATGGTGTCGGAAATTCGCATATCTCGGTTTCGTAATGAAAGGGTTTCGTGTCCTTGAAATCCCCGATACGTCGATTCCCGATATGCCTATGGGGCCTACCACCGATGGTTCTGGATGGTTCCCACCTGTCCCCCATATGGATGGCCTTGATTGTATTGGGAAATCGCGAATCGGGATTCCATTGTGTAAGAGTTTCATGACTCTTGAAACTCTGATATGCCGAACTCCGACTTTCTGGGATCTCTCGCCACGCATCCTCGCTGATGAACGGTGTTGATCCTGTCGGGAAATCGCGGATCGTGATTTCCTGTTGCGAGCGTTCCATGTCCTCGGAAACTCCGATTTTCTGATGCGTCAAACTCCGATGGCGCCTTGATCTCTGACACCTGTCCCTCAGATGGACGACTCATATCTTGTCGGTAAATCACGGATCACGAATCCAACATGCACGAGTCTCTTATCTCCGAAAACCCCGATTCTCCGATTCGCTACTCTTCAGGATCTCTTGCCACGTGTTCCTGCTGAGATCAACGACTGAGATTTTCCATCGGAGTTTCGAGACTCAAAAGGTCCCAGTTCTCTTCGACATGTAAAAACTCGACGCCTCCAAAATCCCAACGACTTCCCAGAATGCTGACACGTGTCCTACCAAGATCAACGATTAGGATTCCTTCTCGGGATTTCGAGAATCACAAGGTCTCGATTCCCGGCCTTAACAAAACCCCGATGACCCTAATATCTCGATGACTTCTCCGGGATGCTGACACGTGTCCTGCCAAGATCAACGGCTAGGATTCCTTCTCTGCACACTAGGGTTTAACTCCGACGCAACTTCTCGAGATCTGACGGCTGACGGGATTTTGTCAATCTTCTTTGTAAGATCCTGACCGTCGATTTCTTCCTCCTTGAGGATCTTCTCGAGAATGGCTAAGTATCCCTTCTACAAGAGGGAATCTCTAATAGATATCTATTCTAGGGCTTTCCTGGAGACGGATAGAGGAAGTAGCTTCCCGAGGACGGGTTGGGTGCCTAACTTAGCTCAATCTAAGCATAACTAGACTTATTTATCAATGTGATTCGTGCATGGTATCCTCTGTGATAAGCATATATCAACTTATTCATATCAAACATTACGCGGACACTCTCATGCTGCAATCCTTTACAATTTCACAGTTCTATAAGATAATATCTACTCCTTATCATCAATTACTACACAAACATTCTTACACAAGAAACATTTACAATTCCACAAGTCTATGAACATATGTGACAACATATAAATTCAAGATGCAATATGAGAAAAACACTTATCAGAAATAATTTCAGTAATGGAAGCAACTGCTGAGAGGGGTGCTCGTTTCCACCCAACCGTAGGCGTAGCGACTCCTAATGGATTTACCACTATCCACCCCCGAGCTGAGGCCACGATGTTCTAAGACCTGCGTCTCCCTGTCTGCCAGTGCCCAGGAGCGAAGGTTGCAATCCACTCCTCTCTGCGATCACTCACTCTGCGTAGAACTGCAAGAGTGCCCCTCGCGTCTGCCCCCTCAATCGCTTCTTCCATACACCTTATCCTCTCACGAGGTTGTGTGTGGCACGATTACCCTCGCTCTGGTCAGTCATGATGGCTCTATAGATAGGCGGTTCACCTCCCCATCCCTCATTAATCCATCAACCTACCGGCCTGCAAGGGATTAATTTCAAGGCTAGCGAGCCACTTTTGGTTCTCCGGGCCAGTGGAGTCCAAATACGGTATTTAATTCTTGGTGGAAGTTAACGCCCCTTTTTCCAGGTGCCCTCCACCACCATCGTGGTCTCTTTTCCGCACATCCCCTCTCAGCAGTTCTGCAATAAATTCAAATTGTTATTTACATTCATTGACCTCTTCCTGCAGGTCCATTTACATCACATATTCATACTTATGAGTTTTTCCATAGTCCTTCGCCAGTCCAGTTATATTTACAGTCTGGGGGAAACAGGGTGTTACATAGTTGTAGTGAAATGGAAGCTCGATCATGATCTATATAGTGCATTGGTTATAGAACTAAGTCAACATGAGTGGAATTTTCATACAGGTAATTGGAAGTCTAGTATGCCTTGTCTTTGCTTGTAATGTATGAGATATTTATTATTGATTAAACTGTGGTACAATAAATAGTTGTGAGATTTGTGAAATAATGTTAACATGTATCTCCCTGTGCTAAATGAGCATATTTGAGAAGAAAAAAATGACCTATTGGTATATTGATAGACCTCAAAAGAGGGACAATGAAACTCACCATTCTCACTAGGTTTCATTCGCATCAATCAAGTGAATCCTTTGTTCCCTTCCACATGCAAACTCGAACTGAATATCCTCCTCGTTCAGTGGCCCTTGTGGATCCTATGTGCCCTCTATTCTAGATCTCCCCCTCAATATGTCTCATGGATCTTTGTGCCCCTTATGCACATCTCCTCCTCGTGGCAAGGTTTCAGTCTAGCTCTGTTTGGAAAAATCGTAGAAGGGTTTCATTCTGGCTCTGTTTGGAAAAATTGCGGCAGGGTTTTAGTCTGGCTCTGTTTGGAAAATAGGGGTCAGTGTCGAGTGTTTCGAAAATATGAGTCACATAGGTGGGAATTCATGTGTATAACATATATCATATGTTACATATAATATATTTTATACATATATTATATGTAAAATATAATATATATAATATCTAATATATATTACATACGTAATATATGTAACATATATTATATATGTAATATTTATTATATATTGTATATATAATATATGTAACATATAATATATATTATATATAATATATTATAGAATAATATTAACATATATAATGTTGACGATGACATAGTATAGTAATGATCCATGACAAAGTCGATGATGATAATGAAGACAATGACGATGATAATGATGATGATGATGACGAAGATGAAAATGTTGGTTATGGTGATGACAATGATGCCATTAAATTGATATGACATGGGTAAATTGAGCACCCTCCAATTTGAGATGGATGGGATAGAGGCCCCATATATTATCTCAATAAGTGTGTCCTTGTAAAATATATCAAACTACGACATCATGAAGTGCATCTTCATAGAACTAAACCCAAGGTATCATGGACTCACTATGTTCTCCAAATGTAAATCAACCAAAATAAAGTGAAAGGGATAGGGGACCATAATCCCTCCACATCACATGAATTGCTCCACTATGGGAAAACACTTTTGGAGGAACCAAAATCTAGCACTCCCTCTTTGAGAGGAAAGTGTTTTATCCAACACTATCCTTGTCCCTTTCTACCTCAATTGTACTTGTAACCTACAAATCCAAGTCTACTGCAATCTCGGAATCAATATTCATTGATCCCACACAAGGTTCTAGAAATTCCTCCTAAACATCACTCTCCTCCATCATGGCATCACTCCACCTCCATGTGGACATTCAAGGTCCATTCAAGGAGATGATAGAACTTTCAACACCTCCAACATCGAGGACACCATTTCTTTTGAATGGGGATGACATGTTAAGGCCCTACTTTATCCTCCTTACTTTGGATTACCTAGGAATTAGTAATTAATATACGAGACCATATTCTTTGAATAAGGTCTGCTAGGTAGTTAGTTGTTAGTTACTAAATGTAAAAGGGTCCTATTTATTAAATAATTCCCATTAAGTGATTCATATTTATTATGAATGAAAGGGTTATATATCTTTGTCCCTCTTATTTAATTTTCTACTTTTTATATTTCTTGAGTAATTTCTCAATAATCATTGTTTCTACTAGTCAAGTACATTACATTATTACCTCCATCATGCTTATACTCCTCCAAGTTACATGTTAGCCTCTTGTGAAATAGTGATCCTATGTAAGGGATAATTTATTGCATATGGAACTAGGGATACTTTCATAGCTTGTGAGATGCATCTAATTGTTGTAATATCACACATCACATACATTTTTCTTTCTAGAGATCATAAAAATCATTTCCATACAAAAACAAAATTTAGTGTATATTTATCTCAATTATTTTCTACTTCTCAGCATGACCAAAATCATGGGCCTAATTGGCATGATTTTGGTTCTGAACGGAACAAACAATGAATATAAAGAGTGGGTGTGTAAGTGATCTTTGAGTCTCAAAACTCTCCCATATCGTCAAGGCATAAAAAAAGTCTATCCATGTCAAATTTTGGTGCATACAGAAACATTTTGAAAAACATTTCAACGTTGGCCCCATTCACAGGTCATTATTTCCCATCATGTACTCTAACCCTAGTACAATGTATTTTAATAGTTTGTTCCTTAAAATTTGACCGAGAAAATTAAAATGAAATGAGGATGATATGGGTTGATATATAGAGTGGGTGTGTGAGTGATATTTGAGTCTAGAAACCCTCCCATATCTTCAAGGCATGCAAAAATTCTATCCATGTCAAATTTTGGTGCATACAAAAACATTTTGAAAAAAATTCAACATTGGCCCCATTCATAGGTCATTGTTGCACATCATGTACTCTATCCCTAGTACAATGTCTTTTAATATCAGTTTCCTTTAAAATTCGACCAAGAAAATTAAAACAAAATGAGTATGATATGGGTCGATATATAGAGTGGGTGCGTGAGTCATATTTGAGTCTGGAAATCCTTCCATATCATCAAGGCATGTGAACAGTCTATCCATGTCAAAGTTTAGTGCATACATAAACATTTTGAAAGAATTTCAACATTGGCCCCATTCATAGGTTATCATTACCCATCATGTAATCTATCCCTAGTATAATGTCTTTTAGATATTTCCTTTAAAATACGACCGAGACAGGCATCCCCGCATCTAGTACAAGACCTTTATCTATCATCAAGACCTATTTCCCTTGTACACACGAACTTAAGGTTCTTAGGTCACAAGACCTTAACTATCATCAAATAATGAAAACAAGTTCCTTATAATATTGTTGAATATTCTGAAGCTGATCAAGAGCCTTGAACACGTCCTTAAACCAACATAAAAAAAAATTGGACTTTAAGAGGGATATATGAATCATGATTAGGTTTTGTACATTGAAAATGGGTGTACAGGCATAAACATGGAAAGTTGGAAACAATGGCCTAAAGCCCTAACTAAACCTTCTCGAGATAATGAACCACAATCTAAAAACACCTAAAAACCATGACAGGAGTCCTCTCTAGGGAGTCTTTGGCATCCAATTAGTTGAATATGGATGACATTATGAGGTCTTATTGATCATCATGGATGGGTCTTAGGTTCATGACTATATTCCACTTGTATTCCAAAGGTCCACTTTAAAGGGTCTATTTTGTGGTTCAAGGCCTTGATTGTGGCACATTAGATCAATAATATTAATCTAGGGAATAATTCCCTAGATTTCTCCCCCGAACCATGGTATGAGACCCACCTGTCATGCAAAAAACCTTCTAATGGAACCCATATACCACTCTAATGATATTGACCTCCTATAGAGGGAATGTTTTGTGGTTAATTTTTAACCTCGTTAATGGCCATTGGTCCCTAGAATATGACATCTAGGTCCTAAATTATTTATATGGAACCACAAAAAATTCATAAGAGTCATGTGCAACCATTGAAACAATAAACAAAACCATATCATGTGCAACAATGAACCTAAGACCCATCATGTGAAACCATTGAAACAATAAACACAACCATATCTATGGCTTCTTGGGGTATTTTTTAAATGGGCGATTGGAAATGTTGAAGTAATTTAAGGAAGGTTTACATACTAATTAAAATTATTTTATTTAATAATCGGTTTATGATCTTGATGATGACCTTCTATCATGATTTTCTAATTGGAAATATGCTTATATGTTTTGAAAAGAGACAGAGTAAATCCTCATAGATTCAAGGACACGAAACATATATAATATTTTAGAAAGTATAATTGATATAGATATATGAAGAAAAAAACTTAAGAGTAAGTGTTTGTAATAAAGAATGAAGGATACAAGGAATATTTACCATAAAATTTCTTTTAAGTATCTATAACATCATGGTACGACATCACAATGACCACTTTGATGTCATATCCTTATCATAATCAGAGATGTTAGTTTCATCAAGTCACTTCATTCCCCCTAGAGGGGCATCGTGTACAATTTTCATATTTGAGAAGGAAAACCCAATATCAATGGCCTCTACTCCATCTTTCGAGGGAGGACAAGGTTCCCCAATCAACTCTTCTAGGAAGACTATATCAAATTTTGTTTAAGTCAATGGTTGTTGATTTTCCTTAGTAAGAGAAACTTCATCATCTCACATTGGTTGCTTAGGAAAATTCCAATTTTTTTTATTTTGATTTGGTCCCTTTTTCCCTTGAAGGATGAGCTCCTGCATGGGGATAAATATCATGTAAATGTCATGTATGTACACAATATCATTATAAATATCCAAAATTTCTTTTATGTAACAGCCCAAAGTATTCTCAATATCGTCAAAAATTAATATATACCAAGAATGAAATGGAAAATTTAGGAGGTGTACCCAAAGTGTCATTCTAGTAATTGACATAGAGTTAGGATCAAAATTTGGAAATCAAGGAGATATAAAAAGCCCCACTCTTATTATTATTGCCAACAACTTAACCAACTTGTGATAGTATAAATTGGGTTCAAATGTTGGAGAAAGGAAACCAACCATTCTAGTACGCTTATGCTAGAGCATTATCTTGAGAATTTAGCCTTGGATTTTTATGACTAGTTGATTTTGTAGAAACCCTTGTTTTTGGGATTGACTCTCTTGCTTAGAATCATGGATGTAAATCCTTGTTGATTTTCCAATGCACATATGGCAAGGAGTTTGAAGTGGAGTTGAAGTCTATATGTAGTCCAAGTAGGAGGAACCTGAACTCTACTGACAAAGATTATTTACATTCATCTCTCTTGAGATGATATCAAATGATGCTTGGATTCATTTCATATTTGGTTTATCAACTTGAAATTAAAATTTGATACTTTGCAAGCTAGCTAGACCTTGAGTCAAATACAAATATGAAATTTGGAATCACTAACATATCTACTAGAACATATAAAAAATAGGGTTTATGGTTTCCATGATGATACGATGATGGAAGAAAGTGGGTATGTGAGTGAAATTTGAGTCCAGAAACCCTCCCATATCGTTACATCATGCGAATAGTCTATCTAGGTCAAATTTCAATGCATACAGATACAGTTTGAAAACATTTCAATGTTGGCCCCATTCACATGTCACTGTTTCCCTCCTCTAGTATTTTTATGGTGTTGATTAAGCAATCAACGAAAAAGAGGGATTTTTCATCACAACTATGACACAGATACATTGTATATACATTAATGTAGAACCTGAAAGAAAAATGAAGAAAGAATGATGAAAACTTAAAACTCGCGTCAACCAAATTGTGTACTTTGCAAGCTAGCTGGACCTTGAATCAAATACAAATATGAAATTTGGAATCATTAACATATCTACTAGAACATATGAAAAATAGGGTTTATGGTTTCCATGATGATATGATGATGGTTTCTTGGTACAATTTATGTTCCTTGTTCCTTGTTCTGTGTTCCTCGTTCCTCGTTCCTTGTTCCTTGTGTTAGGGTCCTATGATATAGTCACATGGTCTCCAGTTAGCTATTTGGAAAATTTTCTCTGATCATTTTGAGAATGTCTTCATGATAAGAAGGTCACGAGTAATGGTCCAGTGGTGTATCTTATGTTTCAAAGAGGTGTCTAGGTATATCCAAAGTTGGCAAGTGATGGTTTGAACTTTTGAATATAAAAGGTCAAAGAAATTCCTTTCGATAGCTAAGGGTCAAATTTTTGTGTGTTGTAAGCTGCTGAAAGTTTCGAGTTTCGGCAGCTGAAAAGGAAAACACAACTCTCATTTAACTGTCGAAACTGCAGAGTCTTGTAATGGTTAGACTGTCTCGTCGGGTTCTCAAACCACCATCATTACACAGGTCATGATGATCTTAAATGCCGTCGAAATTGTCTATAAAAATCATTTGTCACGATCTGGGCGTTTTTATTATGATTTTAATTGATTTTTTAAAAAATCATTAAACCCTAAGCTGTTAGATCTGAAATCCTTACTGTCATTTCGGGACTCTTCCATCGTAAAAAATCATTTTTCATTATCAAATTCTCACAGCAAACCATATGGTGTTCTCTGTCTTGAATGAGCATTATAGTTTCTTGTTTGCCAAGTGTTCATTTCAAAGTTTGTCATTCAAACCACTAGTCTACCTCATGAATTTTCCTCCATTTGACTTTCATTTCGCCCTACATCAGCGTTGATCTTCCACTCCAGCCCGATTTTGTTGTTTGCAGGTATTAACATTTGTTGCAGATGGCTAGTGGAGGAAATTTTCTCAGGAAGGAGATGAATGATGTCTTATATCTGGAATTTCATCATGAGATTTTCCAGATGTTCAAAGAAGCAGGTTGCTATAGGTATTATGAGAAATTGTAGGGGTATCACTAAGGTGTTGTTGAAGCCTTTTCTCAAAGCTTTGATGGAGAAAAAGTAACCTTGGGTCCAATGGTAATGTAAACTAATGAAGCTAGTGTTGTAGCAGCAACAGAGATTCCTAGGCAAGGTGAGAGATGGTTTAAAACAATTTTCACTAAGGATATTGAGTTCAGGTCTTACCTTAAGCCTGAATTTCAAAGAATTATTTGGTAGAAGGATGTTCCCAGGTCTTACCTAGAGGAAAAATGGCAACATTTGCTTAAGGAAATTCAAGTGTACATCACTTGTGAGGGTAGATATGGTAGAGTCATCCTCTATCACTTCAAACTGATGAATCATTTTATGGGAAAGTGTCCTCTGAATATACCCCATTACCTTCATAAGAGCTTGACTAAGATGTCACACCAAGTTCAAGATAAGCCTGATAATGTGCACAGTAGGATTTTCCATCATGGCCTCATAAATCTTATAGTGATGGAGGAAATCTAGAGAAGAGAGAAGACATGGAATTATCTCCTATTTTGGGGAGAATTTGAGCAAGAGATCCAACATAAGGGTAAGAAAACACCTACAAAGAAGTCATCTACACCAAAGAGCAACAAGAGAAAGAGAAGGGATCTGTCACCAGTTCAGACAGAAGAGCCAACTCCTTCATCCAGTTTCAAGAAAACAAAAAAGAAACTTGATTTTGATCAAGGAATTGAGGGCCAAAGCAATGTTGCTAATAGGAACATTCTGAATTTTCCATACTTAGATTCTGAGTCTGAGCCACCTATGGAGGAGAGAGGGGAAACTGAGGTTGAATCTCCAAACTTTGAAGTAGCCAAGACATCAATAAATAAGAAGATAAAAAAGTCTTTAAAGATTCAGAAGTTGAAGGAGGCGATAACAGAGCTCAAGTTGTTAGTTAGGCATATAAAATCAGTAAATCAAACCCTGCAGAACACATCAGATGAGGTACGAGATTGTTTTGAAAGGTTAGATAAAATGCATGTAAAGAAGCAGAAGAAGAATAAGAAATTTCTCAAGGAGAATCATAAGCTGCATAAAATGGTTAGATGCTTAAGGATCAAACTAATTCTTAAAGATCCTAAGCCAAGAACACATCCTCATCTAGAATCTCTAGAAGAAGCTGGTGTGAACCTCAATGAAGATCTTGAAGGGTAGACATATCGAATAAATTCCATTTTTGCAATTTTGGAAACGATTTCAAAGATCTGTAGTTTCGGCATCTTAGTCGAGTTTGAAAAGGCGTTGTTAGCTGTCGAATCCCAGGACTTTCGGTAGCTTATCCTACTATGTTTCATACACGTAAGCTACTGAAAGCGCAAACACAAGCAGAACATTAGTATTTTTACACAGATCAAATATTTTTTCTGCCAAATAATTCGAGGAAGGTTTCAAATGAATTATAAGTTTAAAATGGATAAATATCATCCTCTTTTTCAGGGTTTAGTGGGACATACAAAGGATAAAAGGCTCAAAATGTATCCTATTTTCGGTTGAAGATTTTCCCAGTCACCAAAAAGGGATCTCAATTTGCCTTGTCATCACCCAGAAGACTGTTGAATATGTCGAATATTTCTTATGACTACTAGATTATGATAATGGCTTGACCCCTTAAGATAGGACTTGATCCTACTTTTGTGAAACTATTTGATTATGTACTATTTTTAGTATTTCAGATCCTCTTTGATATGATATTAGGTTTTGATGTAAAGGCTATAAAACCTATTCTTTCAAAGGAAGGAGGGGGTTCGACTTGGTGGGACCTGATGGGAGGATAGTCTAGAAACATCACTATCTATTGTAAAGATGTTCAACAGGCTATAAGTGACTTTGGATGAATTTAAAGGCATTGTGTTTCCAGATTCTTGTGTCATGATTCTGTGGTGAAGTTTTTCTTGATGTAAATTGTCTTTCTCTTGTTTATCATATTGTTTTCTTTTCTCATTTCTTATAAGAAGATTATGCTTAGGATTTGTCTTGGACACCCTGATCTGGCTTAAAAAAATGTTTATGTTTTCTTCTAAAAATTGAACGTAGAATTCAGATAATCTCTACTCTGCATTTGAAATGACCCCTGATCTTTTCCTCTTTCCATCTCACAAATTATAAGGATCCATTGATGTGATTGTCTTTCCTGGTTACATATATCTATGTTATTCATTCATCAAATCATCTTTAACCTTTGACTCCATTTTTTCCAATGGCCCTCTTTTGTTGTCTCAACCAAAAACTTAAAAAACAACCTTTTGTCCTCATTGCTAGCATAACACCCTTTCAAACAAATATATATTATACAGAGAGATCCCTCTTTGAGTCTTGGAGGGATAGATCCTTGACTCCAAGTGGTTTTGTGGTTACCTCTGTCAATTTATCCTTCAACCTGAGAAATTACGAAGTGATAACACCTTGTTCCTTGTTCCTCGTTCCTTGACCATGGTGTAGTCCCCAAGATCCATTATTTTTGTAGAAATCATACTAATGGCATAAAATGTCCCACACAAAGACCAAATTAATATCTGCTACATAAGTCTTTTGTATTTTTTCAAGGACTATGTAACGAATCTCAATTATAAGAAGATTCAAATAGGACCTAAGAACCTTAAGTTATTTCCTTAACCATGGGTGACATAACACTATCATTCAATAGTCAATTTTTTACATTTCATTGTCAGGCATCATGTGTACTGAGGGCTTGAGCCACCACAAAGGAAACATACAAAGAATATTTGTCTTATGAACAATATATGGTACTATCCATTTTGAGATTTGGCATAGAGATTGTTCTTATAGACTACACTACATCGAACCATAACATAATCCCTACACTCCTTTCAAACCATGTAATACCATTCAAATTAGACACAATATGTTTGCGACGAATTAGCTATACTATTGATGAAATTTTTTCGTCGATAGTATAGCTAATTCATCGCAAGATTATTTACAATCATCACTCTTGCGACGATATCAAATGATGCTTGGATTCATTTCGTATTTGGTTTATCAACTTGAAATTAAAATTTGATACTTTGCAAGCTAGTTGGACCTTGAGTCAAATACAAATATGAAATTTGGAATCATTAAGATATCTACTATAACATATGAAAAATAGGGTTTATGGTTTCCATGATGATATGATGATGGAATAAAGTGGGTTTGTGAGTGAAATTTGAGTCCAAAAACCCTCCCATATCATTAAGGCATGAGAATAGTCTATCCAGGTTAAATTTCAATGCATACAGATACAGTTTGAAAAACTTTCAATGTTGACCCCATTCACATGTCATTGTTTCCCACCTCTAGTATTTTTTTGGTGTTGATTAAGAAATAAATGAAAAAGAGGGACTTTTCATCACAACTATGACACAGATACATTGTATATACATTAATGTAGAACCTGAAATAAAAATGAAGAAAGACCGACGAAAACGTAAAACTTGCGTCAACCAAATTGTGTACTTTGAAAGAAAATTAAGGTTTATGGTTTACATGATGAATTGATGATGGAATAAAGTGGGCGTGTCAGTCAAATTTGAGTCCATAAACCCTCACATATCGTTAAGGAATGCGAATAGTCTATCCATGACAAATTTCAGTGCATACAAAAACTGTTTGAAAAAATTTCAACCCTGGCCCCATTCACATGTCACTGTTGTCGGTGTCTAGTCCTTGTACAATTTTAGTTCCTTGTTCTGTGTTCCTCGTTCCTTGTTCCTTATTAATCGTTCCTTGACCATGGTGTAGTCCCCAAGATCCATTATTTTTTAACAAAACATATTAATGGCATAAAATGTTCCACACAAAGACCAAATTAATATCCGCTACATAAGTATTTTGTCTTTTTTCAAGGACTATGTAACGAATCTCAATTCTAAGAAGATTCAAATAGGACCTAAGAACCTTAAGTTCTTTCCTTAACCATGGGCGACATAACACTATCATTCAATAGTCAAATTGTTGCAGTTCATTGTCAGGCACCATGTGTACTGAGGGATTGAGCCACCACAAAGGAAACATACAAAGAATATTTGTCTTATGAACAATATATGGTACTATCCATTTTAAGGTTTGGCATAGAGATTGTTCTTATAGAATGCACTACATTTCACCATAATATAATCCCTACACTCCTTGCAAACCATGTAACACCATTCAAATTAGACTCAATATTCTTGCGACGAATTAGCTATACTATTGACAAACTTTTTTCGTCGATAGTATAACTAATTCGTCGCAAGATTATTTACATTCGTCTCTCTTGCGACGATATCAAATGATGCTTGGATTCATTTCATATTTGGTTTATCAACTTGAAATTAAAATTTGATACTTTTCAAGCTAGCTAGACATTGAGTCAAATACAAATATGAAATTTGGAATCATTAACTGTTTACTAGAACATATGGAAAATAGGGTTTATGGTTTCCATGATGATATGATGATGGAAGAAAGTGGGTGTGTGCATGAAATTTGAGTCCAAAAACCCTCCCATATCGTTAAGTCATGTGAATAGTCTATCCAGGTCAAATTTCAATGCATATAGATATAGTTTGAAAAAAATTCAACGTTGGCCCCATTCACATGTCACTGTTGCCCGCCTCTAGTATTTTTATGGTGTTGATTAAGCAATCAACAAAAAAGAGGTATTTTTCATCACAACTATGACATAGATACATTGTATATACATTAATGTAGAACCTGAAAGAAAAATGAAGAAAGACTGACGAAAACTTAAAACTTGCGTCAACCAAATTGTGTACTTTGAAAGAAAATTAGGGTTTATGGTTTACATGTTGAATTGATGATGGAATAAAGTGGGTGTTTCAGTCAAATTTAAGTCTAGAAACCCTCACATATCATTAAGGCATGTGAATAGTCTATCCATGACAAATTTCAGTGCATATAGAAACTGTTTGAAAAAATTTCAACATTGGCCCCATTCACAGGTCATTGTTTCCGGTGTCTAGTCCTCGTACAATTTCCGTTCCTTGTTCCTTGTAAAATTCATTCGAAATTACACACGTCCCAACATCTAGTACTGCAAGGGTGTATTTTTATGGCGTTGATTAAGCAATCAATGAAAAAGAGGGATTTTTCATTAGTACAACTATGAAACAGATACATTGTATATACATTAATGTAGAACCTGAAAGAAAAATGAAGAAAGACTGATGAAAAATTAAAACTTGCATCAACCAAATTGTGTACTTTGAAAGAAAATTAGGGTTTAAAACAAAATTCTATAGAAATGACAAACACGTTCATCGAAACTTCGTTGATGCATGCAATATTGTGACAACAATATTGATGAAATATTATACGATCATGATGGTATAAAAATGAAAGAGCTTCTCTTGGTTTCAAGAATAATTTATCCTATAATGAACAAGGCCAACCAAGTGAAGGTTGAAGCTCATATGGCCCCTCCCCTCCCCCTCACATCAATCTCAATTTATGCCCAAAACCCAATCTATAAAATAGAAAATAATTGAAAGCAACGTCCTATTAAGATTCATGCATAGAAACTACACAAATAAATAAATAATGAAGGTACATGAAATTATGTGTTTCTAAATGATATTTTTAGTCTACCACACACTTTAGTATATTGGCAACTATTTTCAGGTTTCAAATAATAATTAAAAAACATGTAACATAGGTTATAAAAACATCGCATAAAACTTAAAAACATGTAATTAACCCATGACATTATAAGTAAATTATTTTAAGAGAATAATTCATACAAATTAATATATTATATAGTCACGTACCTAATCCAACCTCAACATCTGTGTAATCATCCTTATTTTGTATCTTGATCTTCTTCATATAACTCGACATCTGTATCATCATCCGGTTCTGAAACGATGTTGAAAGGATTGATGATATCATCATCGTCATCAATGTCATTTTCGAGCATATTCTCATCGATATCATCATCAAGAATTGCAATATTGTCTCCTATGCCTGGATCATGATCTTCTTTGTCTTATTCATCTGTTGACCCTCCATGATATTATGTCTCTATCTGATATGTCGAATCATCTTCTTGATCTTCAATATCATCTTCTTCCTATAAATGAGTATACTTAATTGGCCTTCCTCTTGGATCATATCTAAGAACAAATGACTAATCCCTTTCACCTGGAACATTTGAGTAAAATACCTATTCACATTGGCTTGGAAAAACATAGCAATCATGTCCTCTTTCAAAGAATGTTTTTTTAATCATTAGAAATATGTTGGCATGTTGAATAACAATTATTTCCTCATCGCGTTCATGCATTCGTAACCTATAACATTTGACATCGAACATAACTAATTTGAAGGAATTAAATTCACACTCAAGTATATCACTTAAATACCCATAGTATCTATTTTCAGATTCTTGGGGATGTCTATCACTCCTAGAGGAAACATTAGTGACCTGAAATATTGGAGTTATCCCACTATTAGAAGTTTTCCTAGTTTCATCCAATTGTTTGATGCGGAATTTACTACCATTGCACCACATAACCTTGTGGTGTTTCAACTACAATATATGAGATATGTAAAAGATGCATTGTCAATTAATAAATTAACATATATTTATATAACTTCGAAAGTATCTAAAAAATACAGTACACATGTAGTCACATTAATATAATATAAAATAACTAAATAAAATGGGTGAATTTGCTTACCTGCCCATCTTTCAAACCATATGCTAAATCAATTTCCCTCTGCGTAACATTGGCATCTCCATTACAACGAGCTTCTCTAACCAATTCAGACAGTCATTGCCATGATAACCTACCTCCATTATGTTGTTTACATCTTTCAATCCATACATTTATCCAGTCAAGATTATTTGCAATGTATAAATGCAGTGCATCGCACTCTTGAGCAACTGAACCAAAAAAACATAATTCACTAATATTAAATATTAGTTATAACATCCAATATGTAGGTAATTATAAATATTTATAATTTATGAAATAAATTATATTAATATATTAATGAGTATGATCATATACACAAAAAATGAAAGTTTGTATGTATTATTAATATAATTTTTCACAATTATTAATATATTACCTCTCATTTTTTTCATTCTACCTTGCCCCAACAGATTCTCCTGATCTTCAAATTTTTTGATGGAGTTCACATCCCAAATGCGATCCACTGCATGCATATTTGGTGTTGCTAATTTAGGAAGATACTGACTAATATACACCATGGATTGATATACCATATACCACTCCACCATAGAACCCTCAGGACGTGCTCTTTGTCTAACCAACGCCTTAATTGATTTCAAGTGTCTCTCCACCATCCACATTGACCTTGTGTGAACAGGTCCACAAATTTCAATCTCCTCAACTTGGTGTATGAGGTAGTGTTCTTGTGCATTGAAAAATGTTGGAAGTATATACTTTTGCATTTAACACATTAGATGAAGAATTTCTCTCTTCCAATAATTTATATCATATTCATGGATTTCTTTCAATGACAACCATCTACATGAGATCACGACACAAGAAAATAACATGTTTCAACATAACATAATATAATATATTACATTACAAGTAAAACACATGTCATTAAGTACAACAATAATTTGAAAGAACATTTTGCATATAAATCACAACTACTTACC
>ML777654.1:306184-317262 GCA_009831015.1 Picea engelmannii | reverse complement strand
ACGGCTAGGGTTTCATTCTGAATCCCCCTCGCCATTCTATCTTTACGATTGGACTCACTTGTATCGCTGAGTCACAAAACATGAAAAGGTGCCTGGTTTGTTTAGCCTGTGGTCCTAACCCACGACCACAGGGAGGTGAACAGGGAAGAACTAGCCTGCACTAGGCCCCCGTAGGACTTCGGGGATTCTGTCCCTTGAGGAAGAGAAATTTTTTTATTATGTTGTAGTGGGTGTGTGACAAATTGGTATCAGAGCATGGTTACAACACTCAGCCTGATTGGGCTCATGAACGAGTTGCGCATAAGCTCCATTCGAAGCACTCCTATGAGGAGTAACCCCCTAACTTAACTCTCTTGTCCAGGATTAAAAACTTGGAAAATGAGAACCCGACTGTGTATGCATGTGAAAGAGTTATAAATTATGCGCAAATTATAAAAATGTATTTAACTCTTGGTTTAATAACCATCATTTGTCTTTTCACTCAAGCGGATGATCGACCGCGGGAATCTACAGACGCAGAGTATGGTGACTCACCAAGAGGTGGGAGAAGGCTCCCACAACAGAGACGAAGAGTCTGACGAAATAAGAGCAATAGGAACCCCTCCAGACCTAGCTGAGACTGTGAGGAGTCTCATGGTTGAACTGCAAAGCTGCAAGGCCGACAATGAAAGGATGATGAAAGAACAAGAAAAGCAAACCGAAATTAATGCAGTTTTACTGCAGAGCTAATCAGACCTACAGCGAAAAATGCAGCATGAACCTGAGATGCAGAATCATGGTCATGTCAGTGGCCAAACTGAGAGAAGCACCTCAAGAAAGGTCCACCCCAGAGGTAAAGGACCAGTGCCAAATGATTCCACTGAGAAGGAAGCTGGCAATTCAGAAGGCTCTTCCAGCAGCAGGACCAGTTCCTATTCTCGAAGAAAACAAAAGAAGCAAAAGACTTCCAAGGGTCATAAATTTGAGGAATTCAAAAAGGCCAAACCGCCCTCCTTCGACGGTGAGATAAAGAAGGGAGAGGAATCCAAGGCCTGACTACTTGGATTGAAGAAATATTTCAGAGTCCATGATTTTTCAGAAAATTTGAAGACCCGAGTGGCCACTTTCAATCTGAACGGAAAAGCTTCCATCTGGTGGGAAGATCTTAAGAACATGAAAGGGGTTCGTGAGGAGGACCTGTCTTGGAAACGGTTTGAGAAGTACTTCCGGAAGAAGTATTTGTCGGAAAGATATTTCGATGAGAAAGATAAAGAGTTTTATGAACTCAAACTGGGGCAACTCACTATAGAGGAATATGTCAATAAAATCCTCGACTTATTGAGATATGTACCCTACATCAAAGCAGAGAAGGCGAAGGCGCAACACTTCATCAGTGGGCTACCCAAGGAATACTGGAATCGAATTGAATTCGACGAGCCAAAGACCTTAGAGGACACTATTCGAAAGGAAACATATTGTCATGAACAATATGGACATTGGGTAGAGTCTCATGAAAACTAGAAACAGAAGAGTGGTTTGAGATTTCAGAAAAAGGGGATCAAATCCTCAGGATTTAAAAACTACAAGAAGAACCCCAGAATGAACTATCCAGCCTGGAGTGTACTCCAATAGAACTTTCCATCATCAGATGGGAATAAAACTTCTGGACCTGTACCAGTGAAGACTGATAACCCAAAGAGAGAACCTCTGAAATGCTGGGGTTGCGGAGAAGAGCATCTCCTGAGAGACTGTCCCCACCATTGTTGACTTTAACTTGGCATTGAACGAATACTCATGACCTACTCCATCACATCGTGTCACCATATGAACAAGTTTAAACCAAACCTCTTTTTTCTTATCTTTGAATAAGATACCTCCATCATTCACTTGACATTCCCTTTCCCCACTTATAAGGTATGCTATTTGTTATTATCTCTCTATTTTAATTAATCACATTTGTCATTTATCGACCTAACTATTTTCTTCTTGGAAAGTACCTCATTTGCTAGTGTTAAAAGGTTGGCTAGTTATCTTAATCCCTCGTACAACAAGAATTCAATCAATGCAATCAAATATATGTGCCAATATTCATGGATGCACAATCACAACTTTCATGTTTACATAATCTACTTATGATTTACTCAATGCTTCATTGAATTAATTCAATAATACCATAATTCCAACTCACATGATATACCATGCCAAGTTGGACGGTTGAACCAACACCTTGAGATATCACTTATCCCCCTCCCAAATACTTGTTTGTTTATCTAGACACCTTCCTTCAACTCAAATACAACACTATAAATATACTCTTCTAAACAATGCCTTAAAAATACTAGAAGTCATTTCCTTTCTCTACTCAATAATTCCTCAAGGAACCCTTCCTCCTCTTATGGTGTTCTCAATGTTGACAAGAAGGTCTTAGTCCCAATTTTTGACACAAGAAGGGAGACAATTGGATACATGTGCATTGTTATAGCCTTTCCCAAGTCCAGTAACACATGGCCTCACACATGATTATGTCACATGGCATCCATTTTCATAATTATGAGTATAAATACTCATTTACTATGGTTATTAACTCTTAATGAGAGAACCAGGATAAGAGAAAAAAATGCCAAGGATCGCATGCCATCTTCTCTAGGACTAGGGCTTACCCTGGTCGTTGCCTGCACCAATATTTCACCACTATCTACTTCAGGAGTTTCATTGTTGATGCATGTAGTCATGTGGGAATTCTAGATCCATGCCTCTTTGTTGCTGCGTGTCCACCACTTGCACTAATATTTTTTTGGTCCCTGTGCGTGGTTGTCCGGGCATTCCGTATATGAGCCTCTTTGATGTTGTGTGTGGTTCGTGGGAATTGTTAAATATAATGTAACCTCAACATGATGACTATACACTACCAACTGTCCTGGCTAGTTGTACCTTCTATTCTTGTTTTGCTTGAGCCTATTTAGCTCAGCTATTTCCCTTTGCATAGGACTTACTTCTTCAGAACTTCTTCATGTACTCGTTTTGTACTCTTCTTCTTATATTCTAATATACTATTTTTTGTTCTATTCTTTCTCTCTGCATTTCTTGCTTCACAATTTATCATGGTATCAGAGCTATAGTAGTAAACCTCTTCACATAGGCTGGAGAGCAACACGATCCTCAAACAGCGCAGAGCTTACACGGATCTTGAGAGCATTCGACATAGACTTTTCACAAGGCTTGGAGAGTTGTCCATCATACTCTCGAAAGATCCTCGCAGGAAACTTCCATGAGGAAGCAGATCGTCATACGCTCAAAAGATCAGCGTAAGAAGCTCACGCGAGGTCGCAGAGCGTACTACGCTCAAAAGTTTCAAGGAGCAGAAACACGAGAAGGAAGCAGAGACTGAGAAGGAAGAAATAATAAAGATTATTGTTCAATTTTCTCCTGTATCAAAGATTCACGAAGAAGAGCTGCAGGAGGCGGGAACTCTTGAAGAATTCAAAGCATTTGTTCAAATTCATAAAAGATAGTTGCAGAAAGAAGAAGCGTTTAAATCATTT
This sequence comes from Picea engelmannii, assembly GCA_009831015.1. NCBI lineage: Eukaryota > Viridiplantae > Streptophyta > Pinopsida > Pinales > Pinaceae > Picea > Picea engelmannii. The sequence goes on along the minus strand of ML777654.1, from coordinate 313,741 downwards.
TGGAAATCGCTCAAATCTGTCAAAGATTGCAGTAGAGAACAAAGAAATCATGAAATTCTTTCAAATATTTGAAAGATTCACGAATTTTTCTTCCATAGGATAAAATTCCTTCAAACACAGCAAAGATCGCGTCAGAGGAGCAAAGAATAGTCGGCGCAGCAGTAAGATCCGTCCTTCGAAAAGATCTGAGGCGGAAATCTAGGTCAGAAGGGACAAGGAGAGAGCGAAAAAGGCGAAAGAATTTCAGTCGTTAGATCTTGTGCAGAGGATCGACATTCATTGGATTAGCGAGAAAGTGCACGAGGTTTAGTCCTCTGGAGTGCACAGGAGAAATTTGAATTGTGAAGTCACGAAATCATCTGGACCATCCATCAAGAGACATCTGGAGAGATCTCAGCATTTTTCTGACTCGCAAGGTGTAAAGGTCAGAAGACAGCCGTGAGAATTCACGAATCGTGAAATGATGAGTCATTCTGGACCATTGGATCGTGAAATATTGTGAGCCGTCGATCAGATCCAATCACAAAATCAGGGATCGGGAGTTGGACGAGCGAAGGAGACTACTCACCAAAACCATGATACGTGAAATTCTGACATCACGTATCGCGAAATACCGAGAGCATTGTGAGCCGTCCATCTCAAAGGATAGGTGGCAGCAGATCCAAGTGCCATCATTTCTTCATTTCAGAGTTCGGGATATCGGAGGTCTTGTTGACAAAAGGTCGCGACACTCCACAATGAAATTCTCGAAATCCCAAAAAGATCACAGTCGTCCATTCATTCGGACACGTGGCGAACATCGAGGAAACCGTCGGCATTTCGGCTACTGGGGTTTCAAGTTGACAGAGGATTTGGAGTCGCAATTCACAAAATCATGAAACGACGAGGACCGTCCATCTTCAGGGGACACGTGGCAACAATCTAGGCCCTCGGGGAAAGTCCCGCAAGCAAAGGCCATCGGCATTTCGAGAATTGGCTTTTCAGGAGTCGAGCGACCAAGAGGTCGCACGTTTGAGTCGCGAAACCCCGAAAGGGACTACGGTCATATCAGGAGAGGTCATGTGGACCAGAGGTATAGCCCAAGGGGCTAACTAAAGTTAATGCCATTTCGGAAAATTGACATTTCGGAGTTCGTGGTTTCAGAAACTCTGGGACAAGAGTTCTAAACTCGCTAAATAACGAATCATGAAATCCCAAAGGGATCTGAACCATCATATCACAGGAATATCTAGACCGTTGATCGGTGTTTCGGCATATCAGGGATCCTACAGATAGAGGATCGGGCCACTTCGCATCGCGAAGTCCCGAAACGTGAAATACTGAAAAGGCTTTCGAGAAGGGCCTTTCCAACATATTTCGCATTTTGGCAAATTGAAAGACAAAGAATCGGAAAAGCCCATAGCGCTTTAACATCAAGGCGCATGGTCACATTGTTCGGTGACTAAGGCCAAACTCAAGTCATTAATCCTTCTTCGGCGTTTCGACAATCGGAAGTTGGAGATTTCAAAGGTCTCATCTAACGGAGTTCTGAAATCACTGCAAGAAGTAAATACAAATTTTTCTTTCTGTTTTGTTCAATTTTTTTTTAAAATATGGCGTCATCTAGCAATTTAGGACCAACTCAGGGTCTGATTCTTCTTGGAAAGAACTATGAGTTCTGGTCTCTTCGGATGAGATCCTTCTTGCAATCACAAGAGTGTTGGGATCCAGTGGATCATGGATATGTGGAACCAGATCCAACAGACCTGTATGCCATGACTAATCAGCAGAAAATTGCTTAGGCAATGCAGAGAAAAAGAGAAAATAAATCTAAATTTTGGATTCAAAATTCTGTGGATGAATCGATTTTCTCAAAAATCACAGGCGCTGGTACTTCAAAACAGACCTGGGACATCCTTAAAACTTCCTATCAAGGAAATGACAGGGTCAAGACAATTAAACTGCAGACCTTGAGAATGCAATTCGAGACTCTAAGGATGACAGAGTCCGAAAATGTGGATCAGTTCATGACCAGAGTCATGGGCATCGTGAACTATGTCAGACTGACTAGTGAAACCATCACTGATCAACGAATTGTTGAGAAAATCCTCAGAAGTTTACCAAAGAAATTCTAAATGGTTGTAACAACAATCCTTGAATCCAAGGATCTGTCATGTTTTTCAACAGATGAAATAATTGGTTCTCTGGTGAAACATGAGACCAGATTGCATCTCACAGATGAGTCAATCTACAATGCTTTCAAAACTCAATTCTCCTTCAACAGAGGGAGAGGCAAAGGAAGAAGCAGAGATCACCAAGGAAGAGGGACAGTCATAGAAATCCTCATTCCAGTGGAGGACACAGACAACAACAACCGAATCAACACTTCCAAGAACACAGACAACAAAATCAGAATCAGAATTTTTAGCCTCAAAGAGGCAGAGAGAGAAGATCAAATGAGAAATCAAGCATACAATGCTATTACTGCAAGAAGTATGGGCACTATGAATCTGAATGCAAGAAGAAGCAAGCAAATCAGATCTCAGGTAGAGCACATGTGTCAAATCACATGGGAGAAACCTCAGGAGGTATGTTTCTCTCATGCCACAAGACTAAACAACAACCTAAAGATCTTTCGTTGCTGGACAGTGGATGCAGCAATCACATAACAGGTAACAAAGATTTACTTTCATGCATTGATTCTTCAATCTCATCTGATATTACACTTGGATATGATTACTTAGTCAAAGTTCAAGGAAAAGGAACTGTTCCTATTCTTACTAAACAGAATGTAAAGAAAGATATAAACAATGTCTATCATGTTCCAGATCTGAAACATAATTTGCTAACTGTAGGACAACTCATTGAACATGGCTATAAGGTACTTTTTGAGGGAGCATATTGCAAGATATATGACAAAATCCCAAGCAGAAAATTGATTTCTGAAATCCACATGACTCCGAATAGGATGTTTACCCTTACACTCAGAACTACAAATTTGATTCAACCATATGCACAGAGTGCATCTACCCTGAATGAAACAATGGTTTGGCATACAAGATTTGGACATCTACCATTTCAGAGTCTAAGTCTTCTTTAGAAGCACTCCATGGTCAAAGGTCTTCCCATCTTTAAAGAGAAAATTCCCCCATGTGAGTCATGCATACTTGGAAAACATAAGAGAACTAGTTTTCCACAGTCTTATAATCAAGACAAACAACATCTTGAACTTGTTCACACTGAACTATGTGGACCAATGCAAACAGAGTCCATAGGTGGCAGGTTTTATTTTCTAATGTTTATTGATGATTTCAGCAGAAAAATATGGATCTATTTTCTCAGACACAAGTCTGAAACTTTTGAAAAATTCAAAGAATTCAAGGCAGAAGATGAAAAATAGAGTGGAAAATATATCAAAGAACTCAAGTCAGATGGAGGAGGAGAATACAACTCCAGAGAATTTGCAAATTTCTGCAAATGACAAGGCATTATCATGCAAACAACAACCAGGTATACTCCACAATAGAATGGAGTGGCTGAAAGGAAAAATCAAACAATAATGAATATGTCAAGAACACTTCTCAAAGAGAAAAGTTTGTCAAATAGGTTTTGGGCTAAAGCAGTAGCATGCTCAATTTATCTCCTAAATAGATCTCCAACCACAAGTCTAAAGATGAAATTCCCTCAAGAAGCATGGAGTGGGACAAAGCTCAATGTTGCACATCTAAGGACATTTGAATGCATAGCATATGCTCACATACATTCTTAATTAAGGAAGAAACTTGATGACAGAAGTGAGAAATGTATTTTCATTGGATATAGTGAAACATCTAAAGCTTACAGGCTTTACAATGCAATCACCTAGAAACTAATTCTCAGCAGAGATGTACAATTTCTGGAAAATCAATTCTGGAATGATTCAGAAAATCAACAAATGGACAGTCAAAATCCATTGCTGCCAAGTTCTGAAAACGCAGAAAATTCAGGACAACAAGTACCTCAAACTATTCTTCCAAGATTGCAAGTACAAAGACAACCTGAAAATTCTCAGGATAACTCAACTTCAAGCAGAGAATCATTCTCTGAACCACAAAATCAGAGAACTCGAAGTTTCAGAGAAATCCATCAGTAGTTGGATGACTTTGAACAACACAGCCTTTTTCCTTTAATGTCATGTCAACCTACATCTTTTAAGGAAGTAGCTAAGGAGCCACATTGGGTTCAAGCCATGAACCAAGAAATTGACTCCATTGAGAAAAAATAGACATGGGATCTTGTTGATTTTCCAAGTCACAAGAAGAGTATTGGTGTCAAGTGGGTTTACAAAACTAAACTCAATGAAAAGGGGTAGATTGAAAAACACAAGGCAAGACTTGTTGCCAAAGGATTCTCACAACAACCTAGTACTGATTATGGTGAAACTTTTGCTCCATTAGCAAGATTAGACACTGTAAGGACTCTATTGGCCATAGCGGCGTGACACAAATGGAAAGTATACCAGATGGATGTCAAGTCAACATTCCTGAATGGTTTCTTAGATGAAGAAGTTTATGTCGATCAGCCACCTGGATTTGAATTCCAAGAGCAGCTAACCAAAGTATATCGGTTGAAGAAATCCTTGTATGGATTAAAGCAAGGTCCAAGAGCTTGGTACAACATAATTGACACTTGCTTGACCAAAAGTGGTTTCAGCAGAAGCCAAAATGAGCCAACTCTTTACACCAAAACAGATCCTCACGGTAAAATATTGATTGTATGTTTATATGTTGATGACATGATCTATACTGGAAATCTTGAGTTAACTAGTTTTAAACATGCCATGCAATCTGAGTTTGAGATGACAGATCTTGGCATCATGAAATATTTTTTAGGGATTGAGGTTGATCAATCAACCAAAGGAATCTTTGTCTGTCAGAAAAAGTATGCAGTAGACATCATCAAAAGATTTCGCATGGAAGAATGCAATCCAGTAGAAACCCCTATACCCCTAGGCACAAAATTGAGCAAGAAAGATGAAGGCCCTACAGTGGACTCTACTCTGTACAAAAGTTTAGTAGGCAGTTTGTTGTATCTTACAACAACTAGGCCTGACATTATGTATGCATCCAACCTTGTTTCCAGATTCATGGAATCCCCCAAAGATTCTCAATAGAAAATGGCAAAACGAATTCTAAGATATGTTGCAGGAACTCTCAATTTTGGCTTATGGCACACTAAATTTGATAGTAGTCAACTTTCTGGTTACACAGACAGTGATTTTGTAGGTAGCCTAGATGATAGGAAAAGCACATCTGGACATGTTTTTCAACTAGGCACGAACCTGATCTCATGGGCATCAAAGAAGCAACCAATTGTTTCAATATCTTCTGCAGAGGCAGAGTATGTCGTTGCTACCTCAGCTTCCTGTCAAGCTGTGTGGCTGAGAAGAATATTGAAAGATATGTCACATACAGAAAAGGATCCAACTCCTATATTCTGTGACAATACTTCAGCAATTGCTTTATCTAAAAATCATGTGTTTCACAAGAAAATCAAACACATTGACACTCGTTTTCATTTCATACGTGAGATAGTCAATAATGGTGATATTGTACTACAATTATGTGGTTCTCGAGATCAGCTTGCTGATATCTTTACAAAGCCACTGGGAAAATCGGTTTTTGATTTTCAAAGACAACACTTAGGCATAATCAGTGCTGATGTTTGTAACTATTGAGTTTAAGAGGGAGTGTTAAATATAATGTAACCTCAACATGCTGACTGTACACTGCCAGTTGTCCTGGCCAGCTGTACTTTCTATTCTTGTTTTGCTTGAGCTTATTTAGCTTAGTTATTTCCCTTTGCATAGGACTTACTTCTTCAAAACTTCTTCATGTACTCGTTTTGTACTCTTCTTCTTATATTCTAATATATTGTTTTATGTTCTATTCTTTCTCTCTGCATTTCTTGCTTCACAATTTATCAGGAATGATTTCTTCCTCTTTACCTATTCTACAGGTATGGTTTAATGTATATTTAAAGATTGGTCCTGAAGTTATAGACGATATAGAGGCTTTAAGCTCCATGGTATAGTCTTTGAAATCCTAAAACTTATTCCCGCCTCAATCTATCCATTTTGTCAAAATATTTGAAGATATTCAACATCTGAAGTTCTCATCCTCAGAACCCCGAAGATCAACTCTCTTTTTTGGTGAATGTGTTTTGGTGGGCAAGTTTACTGGGCTATGGCCAAATCCAAAGGTTGTATATTCCTAGGTATAAGATCATTGGTGCCCTAAGATCAACGATTCAGTAAGATCTTTTGTTGTAGGCCAAGGTTACTTTATTTTTTCTTTTTCCAACAAATCAGAGAGGGATATAATATTCCTCTCTACCCGATATTTTATGGGTTCTAAGGGTATGTTTCTCTCCCCATGGTATTTAGATTTCAACCCAGAAGCCGAAATATCTGCAACCCTGTTGTAGGTAAGACATCCTTATCTTCCTCTAATTTTCTGGGCAGAGAATTGTCTTAGAGCCATTAGGAATAATTTGGGAAGATACATTGATCGGGATAAGCCAAAAGGAAACCAATATTCTCGTGCAAGAATTTGTGTGGAGGTGGATTTGAAGAAGGGTCTTCCAGAGGCAGTGTAAATAAAAATCGATGAGTGGAGTTTTCGATGACCTCTTGACTACGAGAGAATTTCGTTCAAGTTCCATATTTGTCATGATTATGGAAACTTTGCAAAAAAATTCCCAAAAATGCAGCAAACTCAATCACCCCCAATAAAATATTCTGATTTTAAAATAGTCATAGGTAAGCGTAGGAATCCTCAGCATAAGGGGATTCCCTAGCCAAGAAAACCTCATTAGAGTTTGTAAAACAATCAGTTTGGAGCCCTTGAAAACCTCGGTGATGCATAAAATATCAAAGAACAAGGGAAGTACCTAAGTTCGCACCTATCCATAGGTTTTGATAGCCTTCCATTTGAGCCAATAATTAGTCCAAAAGAAGACAAGAATGAATATGTTTTAGCAAAAGAAGAAGGAGATGACCATAGGAAAGCCGAGGAAAAATATGGAGAATATAGCATGGAGACTAAGGAAGAGGTTGGGGAAGACTGGAAGGAATCAAAGGAGGAAGAAGTGGAAGAAGTAGAAGTTGTGGAAGTAAAAACGACATAAAAAACTTCAAGTAATGGGAATACGGTTCCAAAAGTGAAAGCTCATTCTAACCTCGCTAAATCATTCTCTTTTGCTAATTCTTTGAAAAATTATGTAGCAAACCCCTCCCCGCCTCTCACAAGGGGAAGAAGATCTAAAAAGGAATAGGTAGTTCACGGAGAAGGAAAGAATAATAGTTCGATAAATTTGGCATTCCAGACTTTTCATCCTTGTTGGTCTCCAAGTGGGGTTAAATAAAGTTACAAACATTAATGTATTGTTTATGTGCAAACCTCTGTAATCAATTTGTCAGAATCTATTCGTGTTCACATAAATCTAGTATAAGAAAAAGGAAAGTGTATGTTTTTGCATCCATTTGTGATGGAAGGTTGAAGAGTATCAAATTATTTACACTTCATAGTAAGATTCTTT
>ML777654.1:247473-262237 GCA_009831015.1 Picea engelmannii | reverse complement strand
GATTTTAGGGGCTAAATTTCGCTCATGGGCTAATTTTCCATGGTTTTTCCAAAAACGAGATTCGCTATTTTAAAAATGATTCGCCCAAATTCTATAGGATAAAATTATTTTACCTTAAAAATCACCAAAATTTTATAAAAACTTTAGGAATCACTTTTAGGAATGGTTCCTTGGGTCACATTATCACTTTTAGGAATCCTCTCATTCAAGGAATGAAGAATCATAACTTCCATTTGTTCCAAATTCACTTCCAAATCATTTTCATGTCCTTGTAAATGGAAATAATGAGCCCTTTTAACATTATGTAATCAAGTTCCTTAAACTAGATCTACAAATTGAATATTTGGTTCCCAAACTTTCCACATTCTTCATATGTCATGAATGAGGTCTCATAAGGTTTATAAGGTGTAGAATTTTTTTCCTGAGCCTTTTCCATGTTAACCAAAAACAATGTTTACCTAAAATTATCATTTTTTGAATCTTTATCATAATTTTTGAATTACCTAAAATAGATCTTCCAATCAAAATTTATGCTAATTTCAAGTTAACATACCAAGAACACCTATTTGAGGAAACTATTTGCTTATTTTCCATAATGTTATGCAATTCAATTTCTCTCTTTGGTTCACCCAAGTAAATACATGTGTTCCATCAAAATTCCTTAATTAAACCTTGGGATAGTTGATATCCTTAAGAACCCATCCAGGATTAGCTTTACTATTAGAGTTAAATCCTTTTGAAATATGCTTATTGATGGAAGGTTCTTCAACTTGAGTACTATCTCATTTTTTGGGGTTCCTTGGGTCACATTACCACTTTTAGGGAGCCTCTCATTCAAGGAATGAAGAAGCATAACTTCCATTTGTTCCAAATTCACTTCCAATTCATTTTTTTGTCCTTGGAAATGGAAATAATGAGCCCTTTCAACATTATGTAATCAAGTTCCTTAAAATAGATCTACAAATTGAATATTTGGTTCCCAGACTTTACACATTCTTCATAAGTCGTGAATGAGGTCTCATAAGGTTTATAAGGCGTAGAATTTTTTTCATGACCCTTTTCCATGTTAACCAAAAACAATCTTTACCTAAAATTATGAGTTTTTTAATCTTTATCATAATTTTTGAATTACCTAAAATAGATCTTCCAGTCAAAAGTTATGCTAATTTCAAGTTAACATACCCTTTAAAACCTTGATTTGGAGTTGTCCCACTGGATTAAATTTGTATTGATGTATCTATGTCATGGATACCCCTCTAACTTTGAAATTTTGGCTTGTAGTGGCTTGAATGTCTTCTTTGCAATTCCTTGGGTTTGATTAACTTTTGAAGTGCCACCAAAAAGTTATGGTAACCTTAACAAAACTTGCTTATTTTGGTCCCTTCAAAAGAGAAAAATTGTATGTCCTACCATGTATCCAATTTTTTTGATATGATTCTAAACTCTACTCCTACATCACTATAGTCCATCTTCTTTTCAATGAGACTGATGGCACTCAATTTGGATTTTTCGAAAATCATATATTGCAATTGTACCAAGAGCACCTATTTGAGACTAATTTTAGGACTAGTAAGAAAATCTAACTTACATAGCTTAAAAAGTATAAAAAATTAGAATATAACCTTTTTAACATAGATACCTCACTATTTATCCTTCGTGAACTGAAAAGTTCATGGTTTGAAATCCGCGCCCCCCCCCCAAAAAAAAAAATGAGAGAGAGAAAATGGTAGGATGACTCACTTGAAGGACTCAACCAAGGATCATGTAGTTTGAAACCAAATGCTATGAAACGAATTCCCCAAATATCATAAAAGTAGAAAGAACATGTAACTCCACACCTTTAGGTTGATAAGAATAAATGAATAAGAAGCGTGTTTGAGGGGGAAACCTCCACGATATATCTAATGAACAAGACAAAGTGTCCATACAAATGAGTCTAATTTATTATAAATAGGAGATAAAGTGAGCATGAGGTAACGTACCACTAAGTTGAACTAACCATGACACATGTACTAATAATGAATGAGGGTTAAGCCCTTAACAACTAGTTTTTGAGGAACAATTTTCCACCTAGCTATAGGAATCAACTAAGGATTCCACCCACAATCTAGAGCATGATACCACTAGGGAAAAATAATCACCTCTGGGGATCTAATATCACTTAGCCCAACCCAATTCCCTCATGATAAGACATCTTCTCACTACATATCTCTCAAAGTATTCTTCCAATAGTTAAACTATCCATAGCATTCTTTTTCACTATCCCACATAACATAAGGAACACCCACCCTTTCTATTCTCAATAATACCTTAGAGTGCTCTTCCTTTCTAGTGCTCTTTAGTGTGTGTAAAAGATCCCAATACGTTGTCTAAATTTTGGTAATAACCTAGGACCTAACAAAAATAGCCTCAAGATAGTAAATGAGAAGAAATAATGAGCTTGTAGGTATAACAGTATTACCTTAGCTAATGTGGACATTATAGGTATGGTATATCTCTTCAACTATCTCGTCTTCCTTGACATTTTCAATAGAAAGCTTCCCAAAATTTTATGGGTTCTTAACAACCACAAGTGCATGGAAAAATATTTCCATAAAAATCATACCAGCCATAAAAACCATGACAACAAGGGAGAAACATCTTCATAACATGGGAGCTTGTCTTTCCTCCACGCCCACCAATGGTTTCCTAATGAAAATGGTAGAGTGCTTGGAAAAGACAATGAAATACATTTTCTTGCGTGAGACCTACTCTCTTCCCAAGGATATGACACTTGTACGTAATTCACACCCATAATCAAAAGATTGGTGAGACAAATTGTAAAAAAGCATATATAGGAAAGGGTACTAAAGAAGGCTCGGAAAACTTTGAAATACTAGCCATCAGTTAAAATCTTTTAGCTACAAGGGTGATGGAACTGTTTTTTTGTAATGGAAATAGAAAAGTAAAACAAAGGGTTTTTCGGTGTATGGACCTAAATGTTTTTTTCTTTTTTGGAGAAAAATATATTGTGCTCAGAACTTTCATATTTATAGTCCTGTAAAAAAAGGGAATTGAAATTACTGTTGCTGAAGACAATTATTGTAAAAGAACTTTTATATTTAATATAGTTTTTTTTTTCTCAATGTACTTTTGCTAATCATGGTAAAGATTTTGGACTTTTGCTAATGTTATGTCCATTTCATTAGAGAAATATCACATGAAATCTAGTTAGGGCAATTCTCTTTTCCAACAACACATTAAATAACATTAACAAACCACTCAATTTAGGAAACCTGCAACCATTAATGCATGGTTATATAAAATAGTTCAAATTAGTATAATATAATGAATGTGGTTACTCAACAACCAAATTTGTTTTAACCCCAATATAAATATAATCTAACTTTTAGTATATTTATTTTTGTATTTTTTTGCAATAGTTGAAATCCCAAGGAGGGTAGGGTATGTATATCTCCGTGGACTTTAACAATTAAATCGCTACAAAGAGGGGGTCCCTTGTCCCACAAACAAGGGAGTTTGATACACCAGTTTGATGTTTTGCTTGACTATGACCTTATTATTATTATTCAAAAAAATTGTAATATAAAATAAATTAAAGATGAAAATCATTTTTATTAATTTTTAATTTTTTAAATTTTTAATATATACATTTTTTACTAATTTTCAAAATTTAATTAGGTTTTAAAATTTCTTCTCATTATTAATAATACATTGTATGAATTGTATAATATATATTTGTATTATAAACATTATTAAACATAAACAAAATACAGTAATTAACATAATCCAAAAAAATATATAAATAGAGAAAATGCATTCAACAAATAGGTTATAAAAGGTTAAAAGCATGACTATGATTTGTTTTCCATAAATTTAAGGAGAATTTGTGTTACAATATAGACTTAGAGGATACAAGAAAATTAATATACTATAAGGAGGTGATTAACCCTAATTTAAAAGATCAAAATTATCTCTTTGTTTTGACTAACATAAAGAACAAAATCAACATTAACCAAATAAAAACAAACCCTCATAAGCTACATAGTAAAATTGTGTATGGGACAATTCAAAAAATACCACGGGACACAAGAATCTCTCATCTTTGTGACACTAAGAGGTTTGAAGATGAAAAACACTTTTTCTTAAAATGTCCCACATATACCCAAATTAGATTGCAATTTCAAAATATGTGTCACAATATTGACCTTCCTCTCATTCTAAATCATCAAAACTATGTTGATCTTGGAACACTTCTCTTAAGGTTCTATAGACTAAACCTGATCTCGTTAGACATTAACCATCACCACCACCACTACCATTATCAAAATATTTGCAATTCCAATTGCAAATTTCATTAAAATATTGTATTAATGGAAAACAAGAAATTTATAAAATTTATAAATCAAAGGTATTAACCTTGTTAAAGGTTAAACTATTTTTCTTCTTCATCATCATATTTGCAATTGAAGTGATGAATTTCAATAGAATATTGTATTTGTGGAAAATGAGAAATTTTAAAAATTTATAAATCCAAGGTACTAAGTAATTGCTTACTTTCTTAAAGTTTAATAGACCAAATTCAAGTGATGAATTTCAATAGAATATTGTATTTGTGGAAAACAAGAAATTTTAAAAATTTATAAATCCAAGGTACTCAATAAAAAAGGTAATTGCTTACCTTCTTAAAGTCTAATAGACCGAATTCAGTCTCAAGCAAAGGATTTTCTTTTTTAACATTGTAAGCTATTTTTATATGTGAATAAAAAGGTTATTGTTAGCTATTGTGTTTATACTCTTATAAAATTATGATTGGTTGTGGACTATTCTCCCTTTTCTTAGTTCTATTGATGCTTATGGGTGTGAGAATTATAAATTGTGGACTATTATCTCATTAATAGTGTTTATTCTCATTTATCTTTTGTTGGTTAACAATTGACATCAAGCAAGGAGTATCTCGACAAGTTGTAGATTATTTTTTGTTAAGCAGAGCCTCTAATTTTGCATATGTCTTACTTGGTGGATGATTATCCCTATTGTTGTCTCTCTAATCTTATTTCATTTTAGTGTGTTGGTTGTATGGTAATGAAATGTTCTTAGTATTCAATTTGTTTCACTTTAAGACGAAATTGGGAGGATTCGATTGAAGTTTAGTTTTTTTTTTTTACAGTGGTAAACTATTCTCCCTAATATCAGTTGCATTTCTAGTTCTTGGTACCAATCTTACTTAAGATTTAATTAGATCCATTTTATATTTTATATTGTGTTCATGCATTATATATTAGTTACATTTCATTTAAACTTCTAAAAACTCAAATAAACCTATGCATTTGCCGAGGATCATTTACCTATATCAATACGTTATATAATCGAAACATTATTATTCTTAATACAACCGTTTAATTTGTCATTTAAGTTGGCCTCTCTACTTATTACAAGGCAAAGTATCGAGAGGACCACATTCATCTTAAATCTCTCTCCTCATTCGAATCTCTTCCTTGGTGTTTTGTCTTTATATTGTGAGATGCATTCTTGGCCTATTTTATTCTAATTTATGTATTGTATAAAGAGAGACTTTAAAACATGGAATACACTCAGAGACATAAATTTAATTTATTCTAATTAATTTTGACAATATTTACAAAATTGAGTTAATATACCCTCTTGCTTCTTGTAGTTCTCTTAGTCCAAGAAACACTTCACCATCTTTGATTCATGAGAGTGAAAGGCATAATTGATGATCCCTGCATTTTCTTAAGGAAAAATGAAAGCTAATATATAAAAGGTGAAAATTGTAAGTTCTCTTCGATAATCTTTATATCCAACTCACATAATGAGACAATTCAAAAAACGTAACCTGTATCATTTCAATTTGGCATTCAAACGTAATCTGTATCATTTCAATTTGGCATTCAGCCATATACATATAAATGTGTAATGTTTTCAAATACAAATAAAAAATGTAATATTTTTAAATATAAATAAAAAAAATTATAAGATGCAATTTTTTTTTTAAAGTAAGAGTGATATAAGATGTTTTTTTTACAATAACGGCTATTTTGAATTAATGGCCGGCAAACTATCTGCTAGGTGCTTTACAACTTAAGGAAACCATTAAAACTACAAGTCAGGAATTCGACGTAAAGGTCTATCGATCAAGGTCTGGAAGCTGCAGCTTCAAGAGCGGGATTAGTTGCTTTTCCCCTCCTTGTTTCCTTTGTCCCCCATTGAATTTTTTTTGGCACATTCTTCAACTAGCTTATCAATTTTGGTTTCGAGTTTGCTAAGATGCTTTCCAAAATCACCATGCACAATAGCTACATCCTTGAATTGGGCATCCGAGTCGGATGTTAGATCCTCACGCAAGTCTTTGAGGTCCTGGAATAGATGTGTGTATCTATTTTCTTCGACGAAGTCATTATTCTACATTCTTTTTGCTTTCTCTTTGATCACAACATTCAACTTGATGAGTTCCAGTTGCATTTCTCCCAATCTTTCTTCTAGTGAAGGCCCGGATTTGGAGCTGGAGGCCATTAATATACCATCTCAACCCTTAGATTACGCCCCTGCCTAGATAGGGTTATTTTGCCTCTCTTGATGGCTCGAGTGTTGAAATAGCTTTCGCGCCCCAGCTTCTTTGTGGCTCTGTCCTCCGGTATGGCCTCCCCTACCTTCCCTGAAACACCTCGTTCGCAGAAATAGCCTCTGCACACCCATGCATCATGGGCTTCTCTGCATTTCGGTATGGCCTCCACCTTCAGGCCTGGAAAATCTGGATGGAGTGTTGATGACGATCTGGCAATAGGATTTGAAAATCGCACTTGGAGACTGGCGAACGACGGATCTGCCTATAGTTGTTTGGATGCTTTCCTGTCAAATGACCAACATCCAATCGCGCCTTTGAGTGGGTTATGACTGCCTTTTGTTGACTATTCTTCTAGGGAATGGGATAAAATGCTCCAACCTCATTCACTAACAGCTTGGCCTTGTCCATTGTCGCTCCTATATTTGCTTCGAAGTCAGCTTGATTATTTAGCCCTCGTAAAATGTGGTAGAAAGTGATCTTTTAGAATTTCCGCAACAATAGGAATAATTTCTTGAGAAATTGACTAAGGTTGAGGTTGTTTGGCCTCCTTCTCGTCTTCATGGTTTGAATGATTACTCTGGAGTCTCCGAAGACCACTAGATTCTAGATGCTTTTGGAGGCAACTAGTCTCAAGCCTTGCCAGAGCGCGAGTGCCTCCGCCATGTTGTTGGTTTTAATGCCTAACCCCCAGGAGTAGGTGACCTCTAGCATGTCTGAAGGGTCGAGGAGGATCCCTCCTCCACCGGCCTCTCCAGGGTTCCCTTTCGATGCTCCATCAAAGGTCAAACTGTGCATTCCGAGCCTAGACCTCCACTTGATGAAGTCTTGTTCTCCCATCTCAACTTCCCAACTTGCTTTCAAGGCTGAGTTGGTGGCTAAATGGAGATGGAGATTTGGGACAAGCTCTTTTAGCCACTATTCTTCTTCCGGGGCAAGTGTGTCTGCGTTCCGAAGCTTGGTCTAGGCTTCTAGATCCTCACTCAGCAGTGCTTTGATTTTCAATGCAACTTGGAGAGAATTGCAACTTTTCTCATTGAAGATCTTGTTGTTCCTTTCCAACCAAAATTTCCACATGACAAACTTGGGAAGCCACATCCAGCTTTCTTTGAGAATATCCTTTTTTCTCAAGGAGAAAGGGGAGCATATCGCCCAAGTGCTCAGCAGATCCGAGGTCGAGGAGGCCAATAGTAATTTGTCAGGACCCAACGTTACTATGTTTTCCCAAACCTCTTTTGTAAAGGGGCAATTTAGTAGCAGGTGGTCAATAATTTCCTCTTCAGAAGTGCAGAGAGGGCATCTTGAGAGACCATGCCAGCCTCTTCGTCTTAAGTTTTTTCTAGTCAGGATGCTTTTCTGTGCCATTGTCTAGATGAACATGTTGATTTTGGTGATTGACTTGTGAAACTAGATAGTCCTCCAGGGCGTTGGGTCTGGTGGAACATGGGGGATAGCTTGAATAACTTTGTAACCTGCAATTGTGAAGTAATTTCCAGTGGTTGTGCCCCATCCTCTTCAACTGAGGCTCTCACGGGGGCTTTCCCTTGCAGCATCTCCAGCAGGGTTTTGACTTCAACTTCATGCATTTCTGGGTAGTTCCCCAGGTCCAATTCTTTCCATATTCCTGCCTTGTTTTATTCCCATTTAGAAATATCCCAGAGCATGTGAAGGTTGGAGGAGTGGAGCCATTATTTGATATTGGCCAATCCTCCATAGAGGTCTAGCGGTAACTCCCCTAGGATTGAATCCTTCCATATCCTTATGCGTTTCCCATTTCTAGGGATCCAGGTGAGATTGGAATTGAAGTGGTTTAAGGATTTGTGGCAGAGGGTAAGGATTGGCGAACCTTTCAGGACCTTTGGTCGACGTTCCAGGAATCTGATGCGTTTCCCCAGGAAGTATATTTTCCAAAGGAATTCCTTCCTCCCGGAGGATAACAACTCTACAGAGTTCTTGGAGACTATTTGTTGGAGTTACTTCACACACACCTAGGATTTATTTTTCCTAAGGTTTTTCCTATGTTTATTAGTCATTATTCAGTATCATATATTATAGGAAGAATATTACTCTAGGGATAGTATTCTCTTCATTTCTCACTTCACTTTGATTAGTTGAGTGGAGTCTAGGTGCTACATTGGTAATATCACCATGCAGCATTGGGATCATCACCAGACTAGAAAATTACACATGATTCCCTGATCTCCTCCTCACTTCACTCTGTTTCAGTGAGTTAACTGAATATTGGTAGACTAGTTGACTCAGATAGGTGGCAGATCACTCCCGTCACTGCCCGAGGTACTAGACTAGGTGGCAGTTTTCTTCTGTAATTGCTAGTGTGTGTCCAAATCACTCTATAAAAACACTATGGCGTGTTGGATTCTCCTCCAGTGCACATTGGTTGATCTATACAGAGTATATCATGTGTAAATTAGCATTCATTCATTTGGTTAATGAGAATTCTTCCATTCTTTCTCTCGTGCTTCTCTTTTCTTCTATTTTCTCTGCAACTATGTATGTCAATTCCTAGCTAGATCTATTATGTGTAGATTCAACACATTTACAAGGTATCAGATCTGATAGAATGTTAAGGAAAATCCACACCAAATAATTTTTGTAGGTGTCGAAGATTGAAGACAACGGAAAAAATGGAATTCCCAAAAGAATTCATTCCTACACCTTACAACTTCTTTGCATGGAAGGAGAAGATGATCATGTATATTCTAAGTAGAGGATTGTATAGGTTAACCATGAACACAGAGACATAACCAACATCATCCATAGAAAAATCCAAGTATCTAAATCAAATGGATGAAGCATTCATAACAATTTGCAGTCTCATTTCTCCTAATCTCCTCTTTCACATATCTTCCTATAAAACCCCCAATGAATGTTGGACCACCATGGAAGGGATTTTTATAAAATAGGATGAGATGAGGGGAAACATGATCGAGGTGGAATTTCTTACATTGGATCCAAAAATATTCAACAATCTCCAAGAGTTCTTTACCAAATATAAGGATTTGTTGTCGCAACTCAAGGCTTGCAGGGTTGATAAATCTAAGGAAGAGAAACTAATGGTTCTCACCATTCTCTCCAAGATTGGTCCTAAATTATCAGTGTTTTTATCCACATTTCATTCAGTCATATTCACCTCTAGAGCCACCTAGAAGATGCCTTCTCTTGAGGAATTTATCGAATCTCTAACACAAGAGAAGACCAAGTTCATCAACATGGGAAAAATCAAAGGCCCAAAGGCGCATGCACTTACTATACAAGATGGTAGCAGTCATCAATATAATAAATCTAAATATAAATACAAAAGGAAATCTCATGCAAATTAGAATAAGGAAGGGTAATCAAAACCCTTCAATGATGCCTCTGGATCCAAAGGTGGAAAGGGAAGAAAAGGGGAGAAATTTGCATACTTCAATAAAGGATTCCATCTAGAATCCACATGTATGTAGAAACAGATAGATCTAATGACCCAAATACTTCAGCAAAACAAACTTGGATATCGCATCCCCGAGGGTTCCAAGAAGAAGAAGCTAGAAGATGAGAATCCCAAGAAAGGAAATTATAGCCATGCCTTGATTTCCATCAAATCCTCTCTCGATGCTTGGATAATAGATTCAGGAGCATCACACCACATGGATACCAAAAAAGAAATCTATTCTTCATTGGATGCATACAAAGGTCCTCCCATTCTGATGTGGGACAACTCTCTAGTCAAGGTCACTGACAAAGGAAGGATTGAACTCACAAACGAAAGCTTTGAGAATGTGTTGCACATTCCCAAACTTTCTATCAATATTATCTCCATGTATTAGATTACAAATTATGGCACCAAAAATAAATTAATATTCACACCTGATGCAGTGGATATCTATGACATGAAAACCAATTCTAGGGTTGCTACTGGTGAGGTAAATCATCAATCTAGGATTTACACATTTTCTGAATTTATTGAACCAGATTTTGCTTTACTACTTTCCCATGCTGATGAAAGCAGTAGGATTTGGCACGAAAGGTTCAAGCATTTAAATTTTAGATATATGCAACAACTTATCAAGCATAGATTGGTTGATGGTCTATGATACATCCATTTATCCAAAGGAATTTGTGAAGGATGTGTTCTTGGAAAATAACCTCAAGAGAAATTCGACAAAGGAAAGACACAGAGGGCTTCCTCTCCTTTAGATCTAATCCATAGTGACCTCATGGACCCTTTTCCGCATCCATAAATAAGAAAATAAAGGTACATACTCATTATTTTTGATGATTTATCACACTTCACATGGATTTTCTTTCTCAGGAAAAAATTAGAGGTCTTTCAACACTTCAAAGATTTCAAAGTCCTTGTTGAGACATAGTCAGGAAAGAAAATCAAAATCCTCCGAACTAATAACGTGGGAGAGTATTTAAACCATGAGATCCAAAATATTTGTCATGAGGTAGGGATTTAGTTGCAACACATGGTTTCCTACACTCTACAACAAAACAAAGTCATTGAGTGGAAAAATAGATCTCTAAAAGAGATGGCATCTTGCATGCTACATGCAAAGTCACTTCCATAGAGATTATGGGCTGAAGCACTTAATTGTGCAAAATACATCCAAAACAGATCTCCCAATAGATATGTTAAGGATACAACCTCCTATGAGGATTGGAGCAGCCTCAAACCAGAAGTGACCCACTTTCATATTTTTGGTTCACGTACATGGGCTTAGATTCCCTCTGAAAAGAAGAAGGCACTTGATCCACAGAGCACATACTGTATCTTTGTTGAATACCCCGATGGTGTGAAGGGATACAAACTTATTAATATTTCCTCATATCAGATCATAATTGAGAGAAGTGTCCAATTCGAGGAAAGTGTCTCGCATGTACCTCAATAACCGCATTGAGACACCTTTATTCTTCCACCTGTCAGAGATGATGAGAATGCACATGCTGACTCTTCTTCAGATGAGAGTTATGATTAATAGGATTCAAATGATCCAGATACAGAGTCAGTACAGTCAGATCCAGAGGCAGTGCATGCAAATGCAGATGTAGAGCCCGAGTGGAGGCCCAAGTGGGCTCAGAATACTCTTCAGGATGTAGGGGACCTTGTTGGGGATCCAACTGATACTAGGATGACTCGATCTGATTTCGAGGATCCTCCTTTTGCACTCATTTCCACTGAATCGTTTCCACCTAGGCATATTTTATTGGTTATGTATTCAGATCCACAGTCTTATGGCGAGGCTACTATAAAGCCCTTTTGGGAATCTTCCATGCAGGAGGAATACAACTCCCTCCTTGAGAACCAGACTTGGGATATGGTTCCCCTTCGCTTAGGAAGGAAATGTTTCTAGTGTAGATGGGTCTATAGGACCAAGAGCATAGCGGATGGACAGATTAGCAGATACAAATCCATGCTTGTTTCTAAAGGATTTCAGCAGGTGCATGGCATTGACTATGATGAGACCTTCGCTCCCGTCGCGAAGATGGATTCCATATGTTTGGCACTTGCCATTGCGGAATCCAAGGGATGGGAAGTCCATCATATGGACATGAAGAATGCATTTCTCTATGAGAATATCTATATGGAGCAGCCCCAGGGATTTATGCAGGATTCATATTTGGTCTGTCTGCTGAAGAAATCCCTTTATGGCCTCAAGCAGGCTCCGAAGGCATGGTATGCCAATATGGACTCCTACTTTTTGTCACATAACTTTGTATGTTGTAAGTAGAGATTATTTTAGGGGCTAAATTTCACTCATGGGCCAATTTTCCATGGTTTTTCCAAAAACGAGATTCGCTATTTTAAAAATGATTCACCCAAATTCTATAGGATAAAATTATTTTACCTTAAAAATCGCCAAACAATTATAAAAACTATATAAAATACATGAAAATTTGAATATTTTTAAAAAAATATCGCCAAACATTTATAGTTGACATATGAAGGATTACTAATATTCACCAAGGTTTCTACATTTTAAAATAATTTTACATCCTTAAAATCATCCCTAGTTGTAATTTAGACCCAATTGTTTACATGCTCATGATGACTAATTCACTTCTACTCTTAGTACTGTATGTTGATGATTTTCTAGTCACCAGTTCCTCGAATTCAACGATTGTTGTAGTCAAGAGGATTCTACATGACAGGTTCTTGATGATGGACATGGGTCCATTACACTTCTTCCTTGGAATCAATATTAGTTAGGATGCATCATGCATAAAACTATCTCAGGACAAGTATCCACAAGATCTCCTTGAGGGATTTCACATGACAGACTGCAAGTCTACTCCACCTCCGTTCCTATCAGGATTCAAACTTGAGGATGGAGGGGATACTCCATTGGTTGACAGCACACTATATAAACAACTAGTTGGGATCTTATTGTATCTCACACACTCTAGACCAGACCTCGCCTATGTAGTTAGAACAGTCTCCAAGTTCATGCAGGAGTCACATGAGCTACATTGGAAGGCTGCAAATCATATCCTTTGATACGTACAGGGAACCATCACCTTTGGGATTCACTATTATGAATAATCTACATTGGACATCATCTAGTTCACTAATTCTTACTGGGTTGGTGATAACATTGATTGCAAGTCCACATCTGGTTACTTACTCAATCTTGGTTATGGGCCTATTTGTTGGTCGAGAAAGAAGCAAACTTCTATTTCTCTATCTTAGGCCAAGGCGGAGTACAAAGGGGTAGTTAACATAACCATTCACATTATGTGGCCTCAACATTTTCTCACTGAGTTGGGCATTTAGTTTCATCGATCGATTCTCATCTGGTGTGACAACCAGAACACTCTAAATTTCTGTAGAGATCCAGTTCAGAGGCAGTGGATGAAGCACATCGAGATTCATATGCACTACATTTGGGAATTAGTACATGAGGGGATTATGAACCTGTAGTTATGTCCTTCAGCAGAACAGACTGCAGACATCTTCACCAAGACCTTCACTGACCAAAAGTTCCATTCTCTACGCAGTCGTCGTGGTGTGAAGGACACAGTTGCCTAGCAACTATCAGTTCTTCTTTTTACATACACTATACTTTGAGGGGGGGTTTTCCCTTGATTTTTTCCCTCTTTCCTCGCTTTATTTCATGTATCTTTTATATTTGGGTACCTAACATGGCCTCATTTCCGGGAACCATTCTTTATTTTCACCATAGTGATGTTCAAGGGGGGTGTTGGAGTTACTTCACACACACCTAGGATTTATTTTTCCTAAGGTTTTTCCTATGTTTATTAGTCATTATTCAATCTCCTATATTTTAGGAAGAACATTCCTCTAGGGAGAATATTCTCTTCATTTCTCACTTCAGTTTGATCAATTGAGTGGAGTCTAGATGCTACATTTGGATTATTATCATGAAACATTAAAATCATAACCAACTAATGTGCATTTTCCTTGGGATCATCACCATACTAGCGCATTAACCATGATTCCATGATATCCTCCTCACTTTACTCTGTTTCAGTCAGTTAACCGAAGACTGATATACTAGTTAACTCAGATAGGTGGCAGTTGACTCCCGTAACTGCTCGAGAGACTAGACTAGGTGGAAGTTTACTCACGTAATTGTTGGTGTGTGTCCAGATCACTCTAGACCACCATTATGATGCATTGGATTCTCCTCCAGTGCGCATTGGTTGAGTTATATAGAGTATATTATGTGTAAGTTATCATTCATTCATTCAGTTAATGAGAATTCTTTCATTCTTTCTCTCCGGGTTCTCTTCCCTTCTATTTTCTCTGCAACTATGTATGTCAATTCCTAGCTAGATCTATTTATCTGTGCAGGTTCAACACATTTACAGTATTGAGTAGAAGGTGAAACTGCATCAGGAGGAAATCCATAGAATTGTGCAACATGCAAGAGATTAGCTCATTTCATAATTTGAAAGGTCCACCATGACTACTAATAGTATCAAGACAATAGAACTTAACAGAGCATTGCAAACCTAGAAATATGAAATGAATGTCAAATTTGATCAAAAAGAACAACTGGAATGGGACACACATTTGAGAGAATTGGAATTTACAAAGGTGAAGCTTTGTGAATAAATGGAACAAATTAAGAGTGAACATGCCAAGGAAATATCTCTCTTGAAAAATGAGCTAAATGAATCCAAATGGTTTTTTGAACAACAAAGATATCATAT
>ML777654.1:189072-203227 GCA_009831015.1 Picea engelmannii | reverse complement strand
GTGTCTAGATGAGCATGCATAGCCTTCATTTTCCTAGCTTTTGGTTATTGTCAATAGTAGACTTAACAATATATTTAAGGGTGTACCCAAAGGCCTCCATCTGAACTAACAATATATTTAAGGGTGTACCCAAAGGCCTCCATATGACCTAACAATATATTTATGGGTGTACCCAAAGGCCTCCATCTGAACAAATAACAACAAGAGTTTGTCAACCATGAGGGTTCTTAAAACTCTTCCCAAGGTTTGAAAATGTATCTTGAAAACTTTTCAATGAATTTACATTATTTTCTTTCCATATTACATCTTCTCTAGATATTAATATTCTTTATATTGACCCTCTTTCAAATCACATTATTATCAATCAGAGTGTCCCTATCACATGATTTGTGGACTGGCCCTCTTTCAACTCACATTATTTACATTTAGGCTCATATGGGCCTTCTTTGTACTCACATTTCTATCCATTGGAGTCAGTTACAAATCGAACTATGGTGAACTAATTCTCAATGTACTTTTGCTAATCATGGTATGGATTTTGGACTTTTGCTAATGTTATGTCCATTTCATTAGAGAAATATCACATGAAATCTAGTTAGGGCAATTCTCTTTTCCAACAACACATTAAATAACATTACTAAACCACTCAATTTAGGAAACCTACAACCATTAATGCATGGTTATATAAAATAGTTCAAATTAATATAATATAATGAATGTGGTTACTCGGCAACCGAATTTGTTTTAACCCCAATATAAATATAATCTAACTTTTAGTATATTTATTTTTGTATTTTTTTGCAATAGTTCAAATCCAAAGGGGGTAGGGTATGCATATCTCCGTGGACTTTAACAATTAAATCGCTACAAAGAGGAGGTCCCTTGTCCCACAAACGAGGGGGTTTGATACACCAGTTTGATGTTTTGCTTGAATATGACCTTATTGTTATTATTCAAAAAAATTGTAATATAAAATAAATTAAAGATGAAAATAATTTTTATTAATTTTTAATTTTTTAATATATATATTTTTTACTAATTTTCAAAATTTAATTAGGTTTTAAAATTTCTTCTCATTATTAAAAATACATTGTATAAATTGTATAATATATATTTGTATTATAAACATTATTAAACATAAACAAAATACAATAATTAACATAATCCAAAAAATTATATAAATAGAGAAAATGCATTCAACAAATAGGTTATAAAAGGTTAAAAACATGTTTATGATTTGTTTTCCATAAATTTAAGGAGAATTTGTGCTGCAATATAGACTTAGAGGATACAAGAAAATTAAGATACTATGAGGAGGTGATCAACCCTAATCTAAAAGATAAAAATTATCTCTTTGTTTTGACTAACATAAAGAACAAAATCAACATTACCAAAATAAAAACAAACCCTCATGAGCTACAGAGTAAAATTGTGTATTGGACAATTCAAAAAATACCACGGACACAAGAATCTCTCATCTTTGTGACACTAAGAGGTTTGAAGATGAAAATCACTTTTTCTTAAAATGTCCCACATATACCCAAATTAGATTGCAATTTCAAAATATGTGTCACAATATTGACCTTCCTCTCGTTCTAAATCATCAAAACTATGTTGATCTTGGAACACTTCTCTTAATGATTTTTTGGCAGAGAAATAAAAATCTAAAGAAATCCAGGTAATCCCTTACCTTTCTTAAGGTTCTATAGACCAAATCTGATCTCGTTAGACATTAACCACCACCACCACCACCACTACCATTATCAAAATATTTGCAATTCCAATTGCAAATTTCATTAAAATATTGTATTAATGGAAAACAAGAAATTTATAAATCAAAGGTATTAAATTTCTTAAAGGTTAAACTATTTTTCTTCTTCTTCATCATATTTGCAATTGAAGTGATGAATTTCAATAGAATATTGTATTTGTGGAAAATGAGAAATTTTAAAAATTTATAAATCCAAGGTACTAAGTAATTGCTTACTTTCTTAAAGTCTAATAGACCAAATTCAAGTGATGAATTTCAATAGAATATTGTATTTGTGGAAAATAAGAAATTTTAAAAATTTATAAATCCAAGGTACTCAATAAAAAAGGTAATTGCTTACCTTCTTAAAGTCTAATAGATCAAATTCGGTCTCGAGCAAAGGGTTTTATTTTTTGACATTGTAAGCTATTTTTATATGTGAATAAAAAGGTTATTGTTAGCTATTGTAATTATACTCTTACAAAATTATGATTGGTTGTGGACTATTCTCCCTTTTCTTAGTTCTATTGATGCTTATGGGTGTGAGAATTATAAATTGTGGACTAATATCTCATTAATAGTGTTTATTCTCATTTATCTTTTGTTGGTTAACAATTGACATCAAGCAAGGAGTCTCTTGACAAGTTGTAGATTATTTTTTGCTAGGTAGAGCCTCTAATTTTGCATATGTCTTACTTGGTGGATGATTATCCCTATTGTTGTCTCTCTAATCTTATTGCATTTTAGTGTGTTGGTTGTATGATAATGAAATGTTCTTAGTATTCGATTTGTTTCACTTTAAGACAGAGTTGGGAGGATTCGATTTAAGTTTAATTTTTTTTTATAGCAGTGGTAAACTATTCTCCCTAATATCAATTGCATTTCTAGTTCTTGGTACCAATCTTACTTAAGATTTAATTAGATCCATTTTATATTGTGTTCATGCATTATATATTAGTTACATTTCATTTAAACTTCCAAAAACTCAAATAAACCTATGCATTTGCCGAGGATCATTTACCTATATCAATACATTATATAATCGAAACATTATTATTGTTAATACAACCGTTTAATTTGTCATTTAAGTTGGCCTCTCTACTTATTACTAGGCAAAGTATCGAGAGGACCACATTCATCTTAAATCTCTCTCCTCATTCGAATCTCTTCCTTGGTGATTTGTCTTTATATTGTGAGATGCATTCTTGGCCTATTTTATTCTAATTTATGTATTGTATAAAGAGAGAATTTAAAACATGGAATACACTCAAAGACATAAATTTAATTTATTTTAATTAATTTTGATAATATTTACAAAATTGAGTTAATATACCCTCTTGCTTCTTGTAGTTCTCTTAGGCCAAGAGACACTTCACCGTCTTTGATTCATAAGAGTGAAAGGCATAATTGATGATCCCTGCATTTTCTTAAGGAAAAATGAAAGCTAATAAATAAAAGGTGAAAATTGTAAGTTCTCTTCGATAATCTTTATATCCAACTCACATATGAGACAATTTAAAAAACGTAACCTGTATCATTTCAATTTCGCATTCAAACGTAATCCGTATCATTTCAATTTGGCATTCAGCCATATACATATAAATGTGTAATATTTTCAAATACAAATAAAAAATGCAATATTTTCAAATATAAATAAAAAAATTATAAGATGTAATTTTTTTTATAAAGCAAGAGTGATATAAGATGTTTTTTTTTTACAATAACGGCTATTTTGAATTAATGGCCGGCAAACTAGCTGCTGGGTGCTTTACAGCTTAAGGAAACCATTAAAACTACAAGCCAGGAATTCGACGTAAAGGTCTTAATAATCAGGGTCTAGAAGCTGCAACTTCAAGAGCGGGATTAGTTGCTTTTCCCCTCCTCGTTTCCTTTGTCCTGTGTTGAATTCTTTTTGGCACATTCTTCAACTAGCTTATCAATTTTGGTTTCGAGCTTGCTAAGACGCTTTCTAAAATCACCATGCACAATAGCTACATCCTTGAATTGGGCATCCGAGTCGGATGTTAGATCCTCACGCAGGTCTTTGAGGTCCTGGAATAGATGTGCGTATCTATTTTCTCCGGCGAAGTCATTATTCTACATTCATCTTGCTTTCTCTTTGATCACAACATTCAACTTGATGAGTTCCAGTTGCATTTCTCCCAATCTTTCTTCCAGTGAAGGCCCGGATTTGGAGCTGGAGGCCATTAATATACCTTCTCAACCCTCAGATTACGCCCATGCCTAGATAGGGTGCCTCTCTTGATAGCTCGAGTGTTGAAATAGCTTTCATGCCCCAGCTTCTCTGTGGCTCTGTCCTCTGGTATGGCCTCCCCTACCTTCCCTGAAACACCTCGTTCGCAGAAATAGCCTCCGCACACCCAGGCATCACGAGCTTCTCTGCATTTCAGTATGGCCTCCACCTTTAGGCCTGAAAAATCCGGACAGAGTGCTGACGACGATCTGGCAATAGGATTTGAAAATCGCACTTGGAGACTGGCGAATGACGGATCTGCCTACAACTGTTTGGATGCTTTCCTGTCAAACGACCAACGTCCAATCGCGCCTTCGAGTGGGTTATGAGTGCCTTTTGTTGACTATTCTTCTAGGGAATGGGAGAAAATGTTCCAATCTCATTCACTAACAGCTTGGCCTTGTCCATTGTCGCTCCTCTATTTGCTTCGAAGTCAGCTTGATTATTTAGCCCTCGCAAAATGTGGTAGAAATTGATCTTCTGGAATTTCCGCAACAATAGGAATAATTTCCTGAGAAATTGACTAAGTTTGAGGTTGTTTGGACTCCTTCTCGTCTTCATGGCTTGAATGATTACTCTGGAGTCTCCGAAGACCACCAGATTATGGATGCTTTTGGAGGTGGCTAGTCTCAAGCCCTGCCAAAGCGCGAGTGCCTCCGCCATGTTGTTGGTTTCAACACCTAGCCCCAAGGAGTAGGTGACCTCTAGCGTGTCTGAATGTTTGAGGAGGATCCCTCCTCCACCGGCCACTCCAAGGTTCCCTTTCGATGCTCCATCGAAGGTCAAACTGTGCATTCCGAGCCCAGACCTCCACTTGATGAAGTCTTGTTCTCCCATCCTGACTTCCCAGCTTGATTTCAAGGCTGAGTTGGTGGCTAAATGGAGATGGAGATTTGGGACAAGCTCTTTTAGCCACTGTTCTTCTTCCGGGGCAAGGGTGTCTGCGTTTGGAAGCTTGGTCTAGGCTTTTAGAGCCTCACTCAGCAGTGCTTTGATTTTCAATGCAACTTGGAGAGAATTGCATCTTTTCTCATTGAAGATCTTGTTGTTCCTTTCCAACCAAAATTTCCACATGACAAACTTGGGAAGCCACATCCAGCTTTCTTTGAAAAGATCCTTTTTTCTCAAGGAGAAAGGGGAGCATATTGCCCAAGTGCTCAGCAGATCCGAGGTCGAGGAGGCCAACTGTAATTTGTCAGGACCCAACATTACTATGTTTTCCCAAACCTCTTTTGCAAAGGGTCAATTTAGTAGCAGGTGGTCAGTAGTTTCCTCTTCAGAAGTGTAGAGAGGGCATATTGAGAGACCATGCCAGCCTCTTTGTCTTAAGTTTTCGCTAGTCAGGATACTTTTGTGTGCCATTGTCCAGATGAACATGTCGATTTTGGGGATTGACTTGTGAAACCAGATAGTCCTCCAGGGCGTTGGGTTTGGTGGAACATGGGGGATAGCTTGAATAACTTTGTAACCTGCAACTGTGAAGTAATTTCCAGTGGTTGTGCCCCATCCTCTTCGACTGAGGCTCTCACGGGGGCTTTCCCTTGCAGCATCTCC
This sequence comes from Picea engelmannii, assembly GCA_009831015.1. NCBI lineage: Eukaryota > Viridiplantae > Streptophyta > Pinopsida > Pinales > Pinaceae > Picea > Picea engelmannii. The sequence goes on along the minus strand of ML777654.1, from coordinate 197,669 downwards.
AACATGGTTTTGACTTCGACTTCATGCATTTCTGGGTAGTTCCCCAGGTCCCATTCTTTCCAGATTCCTGCCTCGTTTTATTCCCATTTAGAAATATCCCAGAGCGTGTGAAGGTTGGAGGAGTGGAGCCATTCTTTGATATTGGCCAATCCTCCATAGAGGTCTAGCGATGACTCCCCTAGGATCGAATCCTTCCAGATTCTTATGCGTTTCCCATTTCCAGGGATCCAGGTGAGATTGGAATTGAAGTGATTTAAGGATTTGTGGCAGAGGGTAAGGATTGGCGAACCTTTCAGGACCTTTGGTCGACGTTCCAAGAATCTGATGTGTTTCCCCAGGAAGTATATTTTCCAAAGAAATTCCTTGCTCCCGGAGGATTTTCTGGAGACTATACTCCACAAAAAATTTCCCCCCATCGCTAGATTTTGGGTAGCGACATCTCTGATTTGGAGACCTCCTTCTAGAATCAGTTTTTATAATTTTTCCCGGCTTACTAGATGAAGTTTCCTCTCAGATTGCTTTTTGCCTTCCCACGAAAATATTCTCAGCAGAGTGTCTATCTTGTTGAATATGGTTTTTGGTGCAAGAAGTATTGAGTTTTGGTAGATTGGGAGACTTGTCGGGACGGATTTAAGTAGGACAACTTTCCCAGCTAGAATTAACCAAGTCACCCCACAGGCTTGAATGTCGGCCTTCATTTTGTCCAAGAGTGGAGTCCAGTGGACCAGCTTGGGAGTGGATTTGAATATTGGGATCCCTAGATAGTTGAAACTGTCCCAAGTCGTTGAGCCTTCCATTCCTAATACCCTGGTAATTTCCAGCATCTCTCTTGGAGAGTAATTCCAACCGTAGACTTTACACTGTTGGTCATTAGTTTTGCTTCCCGAGACTTCCTTGTAGCGGTCTAGTTCTTTCTTGAAGTTTCTAGATGTTAGGACATTGGCTCCACCAAGGAGGAGGGTATCGTCTGCAAACTGTGCATGGTTGATGTCTTTGACGGTTGTCACAATTCTGAGGCCAGGAAGGGAGCAGATCTGCTGACGATGTTCCAGTTGGAAGCTTAAAACTGAGGCTTGGATGGCATACAACAGTGGGGATAGGGGGCAGCCTTGTGTCAGACCCCTGGAGGCTGGGAAGTATTGTGTTGATCGGTCATTTACCAATTGGGAGATCCATGGAGCGGCTATGCAGGCTTTGATCCAGCTTATAATATTTTTTACGAATCCCATATTTCTCATTACTTGGAAGAGGAAATCATGTCTTATTCTATCGAAATCATTGGCTAAGTCTAGCTTAATGATCATACCTTTTTCTTTGCACTGGGTGTTGCAGTGTAATGCTTCTTGGACCAACACTATGTTGTCTAGGATTTGGCGCCCTTTGATGAAGCCTCCTTGGTTTGCTGGAATGATGCCTGGCAGAATGACTTTGAGCCTAGTCGCTATGATCTTTGTGACTAGTTTGTAGCTAGTGTTGCAGAGAGAGATTGGTTGGAATTGAATAAAATTGCTCGCTCCTTTTTCTTTCAGTATCAGCACTAAAAATGCTGAGTTTGTGCTTCCCCCAAGTTTGAGGCAGTTTTGGGATTTCTGAACCATTCTTAGCAAATCTTTTTTTATGATTGGCCAACAAGCTTTGTAGAAGCGGGTTGTGAAGCCGTCAGGCTCGGGGGCCATATCGGCTTCCATATTATCCAACGCTTCCTTGAGCTCTTGAAGGTTTATGGGGGCCGTTAGCCTTTGATTGTCCTCGTCCTTCAATTGATGGGGGACTAGCGACAGAAGATAGGAGGTGGGGTCTACTGGAGCTTTGTTTGGGGTTGAGTATAGATCTTTGTAGAAGTTGTGAGCATCTTATTTTATACCTTTGAAGTTGGTAACCTCTTTCCCTTGGGAGTGGATTTATTTAACCGATTTAAACTACTTCCGAAATTCTGCATGCTTGTGGAAGTAGCTCATGTTCTTGTCTCTGACTTTGAGCAAGAGACTTCTGGACTTTTGATGCCAATATTCTTCCTCCTCCCTGCATGCACGATGGAGTTCTTTTTGGAGATTGACTTGTTGGGTTAACCACTCTTGAGAGGGAGAATCCTCTTCAAGGATTATCTGGAGGCTCTCGAGTGCTTCTTCAATCCATTTTCTCTTGGAGGATGGAGAAGTGAGGGTTATGGCCCACCCTTTGAGCGTTTTCTTGAGAATTCGTAGTTTTTCTTCCCAAAAAAAGAATGGGGAGCCATGGATTTGGGCGCTCCAAACGTTGGCAACAAGTTCTTGAAAACCCTCTTGATGGATCCATAGCAGGCTAAACCGGAAGGGGATGGGGTCAAGATTAGCACCGAAGGAGAGTTCCAGGAGGATTGGCTTGTGGTCGAAGGTGTAGTTGGGGAGGATTTTGGAATAAGCCACTAAATCGAGAGTGAGGAAGGAGGATTGGATGAGGAACCTGTCAAGACGTGCTGCAATGTGCCCCGGGCCCAATATTTTATTTGACTAGGTGTACTTCCCTCTAATTGGTTTGATATCTTCCAATTCCCAGTCCATGATGAGGTCTTCCACCCATTCTCTAGCTGGGTCTCTGACCGAAGATCCCCCTTTTTTCTCTGAAGGGGCGAGTGTGATGTTGAGGTCACCCACGATTGTTATATTCTCAGTGTTTCGTTGGTTCAGGAAGGAATTTAAGGAGTCCCAGCAGGCTCGTTTCTCGGAGAACTATTCTGGCATGTAGAGATTGAAGAGGGTAATGAGTTGGCCTGAATATTTGTGGAGGATTTTGGTTTAGATCCAGTGAGGGCTACCTTCTTCTTCCATCAGATCTAGTTTTGAGCTATCCCAGAAGGTGTTGATTCTCCTTGAGGCTCCTCTAGCACTGATTGCTTTCCCTTGGCCTTTTTTCCAAACAAATTTACTTGCTTGGAGGAGATCGGGTTCCTCCAGTTTCATCTTCTGGATGAGAAGGATTTCAGGCATTGTCATACGAATGATATCTTTCAGGGCTTCTTCTTTATTTTGTTGCCTAGCCCTCTGCAATTCCAGGAGACGTACTTCATTATTTACTCGGTTGAGAGGCGTTGGCTCTTTTTTGAGCCTGACCTTTTTTTTTGGTGTTGCGTGTGTTTACCATTCCTTTGAGGGTTTTTTGGGACCCTTGCAGGACGTCCATATAAGTTTTCTCTTCTCTTTCTTTTTTCTTGGATTTCCTTCCTCTGGTGGATTTTTCTGGTGTGATCTGGGAGCTACTTATGCTGGATTCTTATTCATCGAAAACTTCTTCGGATTCTGAGGCCAAGATGATGTGTTCGTTGTCCGTGTTTTTCCCTTTGGTTGAACCTTCAGGGGCTTCTAGATCGGCCATTGCTTCTCCTTTTCCTTTCTCCTTAGGGTTGATCGACTGCTCGTCTTGGGCCTTGGCTCTGTTGCATGTGAGCGTATTTGCTAGTTGAGCCTCTAGGGCTTCGTTGGTGGCTTGAGGGATTGGGGTTGGGCATGTATTCTTCCTCTCTTTCATCTTTGGTTTTCTTTTGTTTTCTTGGATTATTTCCATCCTTCTCCATCCACCTTGTCTATTGGTTGGGCCTTTGGGCAGTTCCTTTGGAAGTGGCCATACTCATGGCAGCTCCTGCATTTGAATGGTAATTGTTCGTAATCCATCTTTTGATAATGCTTCCATGCCCCCACCTTGAGCTTGACGACTTCTGGAAGACTTGCTTCTAGGTCCACTTCTACGAAGATCCTCGCACAAGATTAATGGGATTTGGTATCTTCTTTGTCTATGAATTGTCTATGAACCGTCCCAGTCCATTTCCATTTTTTTGTAGAGATTGGTAGTTCCAACAGTGGACTGGCAAGTTTCGCAAACGAACCCAGATAGGGACCTCCTTTGGGGCATTGACTGAGGGGTCAAAATCGGGCATCCAGCGGTTAAGATAAATACGTTGTGTCCCCATGAAATATGGACCGCTTCTAAAGATCAGATCATGGTCTTCTTTGGAGATAAATTCAAATATGAAGAAACATCTTTCGACCAGGAAGCACATTACGCTTCTTTGAATGAGCGGTCTCCAGTTTCTTTGGATCCAATCATCTGTGGTTTTTGCTGAGGGCCAAAGCCCCATAAATTGGCCAACCAGTCCACGCTCTACAAGAGCTAGAGCTATTTTGATGGGCTGATCTTCTCGGAGGACAATTTCAGAGATTGAATCTAGTTTTTTGATAAACTTTGGAATTGAAGGCGGGGCAAATGACTTCCCCTGTGTGGCAATTAAACTCCTAAAGGCTTCCTTTACGATAAGATGTGGGGGGGGGAGTCGGCTCCCCGCCCCCTGGCATTCCATGAGAACCTGCTACTCGAATGTACCCTGACACAGTCGCTTGCTCAGCCTTCATGTAGAGAAATTTTTCAATAAAATAAAAGTGATATAAAATGTTAATAAATAATACACAAATAATTTTATAATATTTTGCACAAATTCCACAATGTTTATGAGACAAATGAATCTAGATCACTATCTTTTTATAAGAAAAAACAAACAAACAAACAAACAAACAAACAAACAAACAAACAAACAAACAAACTAACTAACTAACTAACTAACTAACTAACTAACTAACTAGCTAGCTAGCTAGCAAGCAAGCAAGCAAGCAAGCAAGCAAGCAAGCAAGCAAGCAAGCAAGCAAGCAAGCAAGCAAGCAAGCAAACAAACAAACAAACAAACAAACAAACAAACAAACAAACAAACAAACAAATCAATCACCCTATATTGTTTTTAGTATTCCTTTTACCACTTTAAGGATGTACCAATCTTACTTATTAGATTTTAAGATTTCCTTCATTTAAGATTGTTGTGAGATTAAAAAACGTTAGCCTATGTTAATCGAATATAATATTTAATATAAAACAATAAAAGGTTAACATATTTACATTTAAATATTTACATTTAAGATAGTATTTTATACAAAACAAAAAATAAAGTAATAATAATTTAATACATAGTAGATTATATATATAATCATAAAAAAAAAATTGAATTTAAGATCATTTTTATTATAAGACAATGTAAAAAAAAATGAATTTAAGATCATTTTTATTATAAGACAATGTTAAGAACTTTTATTAGGTTATTTTTTATTGTTTCACAATATCAATTACGAATTGCATTATACCAAGTGTTGGTGTAAATCTACAGATAGGGTTAACAAATTTACAAATCATGTAGTTGCTTCACGATTACTTACGAATTGCATTATACCAAGTGTTGGTGTAAATCTAAAGATAGGGTTAAGTGTTGGTGTAAATCTACAGATAGGGTTAAGTGTTGGTGTAAATCTACAGATAGGGTTAACAAATTTACAAATCATGTAGTTGCTTCAGGATTACTTACGAATTGCATTATACCAAGTGTTGGTGTAAATCTACAGATAGGGTTAACAAATTTACAAATCATGTAGTTGCTTTAGGATTACAGACAAATGTTAGAGAAAAACTAAAAGCCTTAATTTTAAAGAGACAAATTCACTCTTAGATAAATGTTATTCATGTAAATAAAAGTAAAATGCAACAAAATATAGCAAAAACACTATTTTTATCAAAGAATCGAATAATTCATTACCCAAATGAAAAGGATTTACATCATCACCTATGGAGAAACCTTTGAAGATGTTTACCTCCTTGTGGAATCTCCTTGGAAGGCTTCTTTGAATTTCTTTAGTATGTGGTTTCTCTCTCCTTTGTTGATGATTGCAGATGAAGGTTGATACAAGAGAAAAGCCCTCAAGAAACTAGGGTTTCCTAAGCTATGGGGAAACTATGATGGTAAAACACCCACAATGGAGAGAAGGGAGAGCAAGAATGGGTGAGAGGAAAAAAAAAATGAGATCATGAGATGGGGAAAACCCTCTTACTTTTAGACTCAAAATTTTGAATTTTCTCTCGTTATTTTTCCTTTTTTAATTAAAATTAAAAAGGGAAAGTGATAAAAATGGGTTTTATGACTTTATTAAGTGAAGTTAAATTTAGGAAAGGGGTTCCTATAAGTCATTGAGAGGACATGGTGTAAAAGTGGGTTTTATGTCATGGTACCCATACTATTGCTAGTGCATTCCAGTACACCTAGCATTTTGGTCTAGGTGGTCGATTTTTAAGTGATAACAGATGTCCCCTAATGTATGAAGTTAGGAGCACATCGTATGACCTAAATACATTAAATTTTTCTTTTACCAATGGATGAAACAACCAAGGAGAGAGAGAAGTTCCATGGGGAACAAAAACTCTTGTATAAGAGGCCAAAGAAGACCACATGTCAACAAGAAAACCTTAAGGTGTTGAGTTACATGATCTTAATAAGGACAAGGTAGGCATACCCATACTCATCAAGATAACTTATGATAATGATTACAATGGTGAACCCTATAGAGACGGGTTGAATGAGTGAGACAACATGAGATCTCAAATATAATATGGTGATGGAAAAAGAGGGATAAAGTAAAATATAATGAAATGAACAGTCTCATATACATATGCCTGGATCAAAGGACCAAGGATACATCATAATTTTTGTTGATCTGGGTACATAGGAACTGGCGTCCCCACCATATGTGAGGGGAGGTGGAAACAACCTTACAAGTCTCGTTGAATAGGAATGGATCTCCAAAGATAAAAAAATGAGCTAACTTAATGGAAGCTCAAACTGAGGGCTTTAAGAATAGTGGAACGAAGCTAATAAAATATCAAGAACTACATCTAAGACTAGATCATCCATATATGTACGAATATCATTAGTGTAATAATGAGTTGAAGTTGAGAACATGATATTCTACAAATTCTAAGAGAAATGATGATTCTCTTAGCTTGGTACAAGGTAACCCATCGAAGAGGTGGATAGGTACTATTGTACATTGGACTAACCCCTAGAATGAAGGTGCTAATGTTGATAGGGGAGAGTCCACTGGTGTCGAAGAATGAAAGAGATTCCTTAGGCCTTATATTCAAAGTACAATTGTTGAAGTTATTTGGCTAGAAGAAAATGATGATGATGAAACATGAGGGGGACAACCTGAAGGTAAACCCCCTCCTGAGGTCTGATGCATCTCACACATGTCCGATGAATCAGTACAATCAACTAAATCACTAAAAAATCAAGTATATGATTCTCAAACATGTGATGATGAGCCAAATTTGAGCACATGAGAAACAACCAAGTCAAAGAGCATCGACGACTCTTTTTTATTGGTTCAAGGCACCCACCAAGGATGGAGATGAGTCCAAGGTATATAATCCCTTAATCCATGCTCTTAGAATACAAGTGTTGAATTTGAAAGGAGAATTCCCACTAAAGGCAAGGTGATGATGAATCCTTGAATTCAACATGAGGTAGAAAGTAAAGTGTGACAAACAGAGATTGAGACCAAAGGTGGACATAAAGGAAATGAGAGGTGGATTCAAAACTTCCATTATTCAGAGCATATGTGCAAGGATGACCTGGAAGTGACTGACAAAATTCCATGGGGAATGGTCGATTATTGGGAACAAATATTTTCAAATACATATCAGTGAACCAATGGGACAATTGGATGTCAAAGTTGCACAAAATTTGATGTCTACAACTCAAATAGGTGATGATAAACTATAACAGGACACAATGTGGAACTGACTAGACTTCATGGGACATACAGGTGACTCTTCTCAGATGCTCTGAACAAGGGAAACACAGGGATGTTGCCAAAGATAAACCAAGTAATATAAAATCACAAGGCCCTCCTCATACTGCCAAAGGGGGTACTAGGAGGAAAAGGTAAGATATGTAGTAGCCAAAAGGAGAATACAACATATAAACCAATGTGTCGAGAGATACATTATCCAATTATAATATCATGGGGGAAACCAAATGGGGATGTGTAGGGAAAAGCAGGAGATAAATGATCCGGATTTATGTAGGAACACAATGAAATACAGAAATACACATAAACATAGAGATGCAACGGAAATAAGACTTCATTTCATTAATAACAAATGACTGAAATATGCTTACAGACAGAATGGAAATAAACTAGCTAGGGCGCTGGTAGCTGATCTCTGAGAAGAGATGTGGCCGCTACTCGCATCCGTGAGAAGAAGATTACAATGAGGCTTTGAAGGCCCTTTTACAATAAACAGGAATGCCAAAAGTCCTAGACATCCAAAAACCTAACCCTAGGAGATGAAGCGCCAAAAGTCATGTGGGCCTCGTTTGGGTAAGTTGGTACATCAACTTCCCGGGGTCGTAACTTTTGCATACGATCTTTGTTTTAGGCGTATGATAGCCCATTGGAAAGATCTATCCGAGGACTACAACATTTATGGCAAAATTTTTGACAAATTTTGCACCCGCAACATACCCCAAAAAACGTCGTTTAGGGCCTCAAAACGGCTCCAGAAGTTCAGGACCCGAAAACTGCTAAAAATAGTAAACTGTGCGAAAACTAAAAAACTAAAAGAAGCACTGGTGGGGGTCCAAGTGGAATAGGTGGGTGGCCACCAATATCCACCTGGATCATTCCTCCCCCCTTAGGAAGCAATGGTCCCCATTGCGTTGAGTTCCTCCATGAGATGAGGAAACTTCTACT
>ML777654.1:161675-186607 GCA_009831015.1 Picea engelmannii | reverse complement strand
CTGAAATATTTTGCCCCCTTGAGTTGGTCCAGAAGGTCATCAATCCGTGGGATCGGGTACCTATTCTGAACAGTGATCTTGTTCAGTGCCCGATAGTCAATGCAGAGTCTCCAAGTCCCATCCTTCTTCTGCACCAATACGATTGGGCTCCCATAGGGCGATGAACTCGGTCGGATGTGACCTTTATGCAACAGCTCCTGAATCTGCCTCTTGATTTCATCATTCTCCAGGACAGAGCGTCGGTAGATGGGTCCATTGGGCAGCGGTGCACCTGGGGTCAGATCGATGGGGTGCTTGACTTGGCAGTGTAGAGGCACCCCTGCGGGGTAGGTAAAGATGTCCTCGTACTCCTCCACGACCTTATCCATCTGTTGTTTTCGTGTAGTGGGGCCTTGTCTGGAGGTCATGGACACAGTCTTTCGCTTTCCCTGAGGGCGGATCATCAGGAAAACAAATTTCCTGGTTTTGGAAATGAGCTTACTGCATTGTTTTGCAGTAACCAAGGAGATGGTGGTAGGCGGTGCTATCTCCGGTATCCTGTACATATTATTGCCCAAAGTGATAATAATAGCACGAGGCCTGGACTCATACACAGCATGTTGCTTCCACAAGTATGGTTGGCCTAATAATACATCAGAAACATCAAGAGGATCAGTGTCACATAATACCTCATCCGTGAAGGGCTTGATGTTGTAGGGAAGGCGACATTGTCGACTGATGCGGAGGTCTCGTCCTTGCTGCAACCACCCGATGGTGTATGGTTGTGGGTGTGCTGTGGTTGACAAGCCCAACCGCTTCACGACCTCTACCGAGATGACGTTCTTCTGGCTCCCGCTGTCGACAATGAACTGCAACGGGGAACCCTTCACCCACATCTTGGAATGGAAGAGATGCTCTGCCTCCTCTGGATCTTCTGGTTCCTCCTTCTGGATCTTTGTGGTGGAAATGGTGGCGTTGGGATCTGCATCGATAATCTTCTTCCCCTGTCATTCCCCTTGTCAGGTTCTGATTCAGAGTCGGAGCATGCATCTGATTTAGAAGCCTTCAACTCGGCTACCAGTGATTGCTTGGCCCGACACTCACTTGTGTTGTGAGTGGAGCTCTTATGGAACTCACACCACTTCCCCGTGTCCTTTTTTGGATTCGTGGTGTTGTTCTTTGCTTGTGGCTTTGGTGGGTTGTCCTGGGCTACCCCGCCTTGGATTGGTCCTTTGTTTTGCGGTTTGGGAGTACCTCTCCCATGCTTCTGATTTGCAGACCCAAAATCTCACTTCTTCTGTTTGAACTTCTGCTCAATCTTGGCAGCATATCGGTATGCCACACCAAGTGAGGAGATGTCGAGGAACTCCATTTCCTCCTGAATGTATCTGTGTAGAAAACTGCGGTACTTTAACACCAAATGTTTCTCTGAATCTTTGACACCCAACTTTGTGCGTAGTGTATGAAACAGATTCGTCACCTCATGCACATCTTGGTCCCTTTGTTGCCGCAACGTAGTCCATTGTATGTATTTGTCCTCATAGCTCCCCACGGGATAATATTGTTCCTTGATGGCGTCTCGGAAAGAATTCCAAGTGGGTGCGGTCGAGAACAAAGAGGGTTCTCCCTCGCCCTCTTGCTCCGAGTAGGTTTCCCACCAGTCCTTGACATGGGGGGCGTCTTTGAGGAGTGCGAAAATAATATTTTCTCGGTCGGAAAAGTCGTGAACCGAGAAATATCCTTCTAACAGATTCAACCATCTATCTATGGCATCTGCATCTATTTGGCCGTCAAATATGGGAATGTCAAAGTTTACTTGTACCTTAAAAGGAGTGGCACCTCCAGAGTGGCTGTTGGATGTCGATGCACCGCCAGTCGGAATCCGTTGAAGAATCTGGGCAAAGTTGTCCATCATCGCGTTCCTTTGTTTCTCGAGGGCCTCCATGAGCAACATTTTTATAGGATCTCTTGCTCCCTCATCTTTGTTTTCTTCCCCCATGGGCAGTCGTCGGTGTTTGTGAGGTTGATCTTGCAAAGGTTAAACTAGATCGAGCCCCAACTCCTTATACCCCGATCTCGTTGGGGACATGCAAAGAAGGATCGAGAATGAGCAGACCGCTCTGATACCACTGATCCGGATTTATGTAGGAACACAATGAAATATAGAAATACACATAAACATAGATATGCAGCGGAAATAAGACTTCATTTCATTAATAACAAATGACTGAAATATGCTTACAGACAGAATGGAAATAAACTGGCTAGGGCGCTGGTAGCTAATCTCTGAGAAGAGATGTGGCCGCTACTCGCATCCGTGAGAAGAAGATTACAATGAGGCTCTAAAGGCCCTTTTACAATAAACAGGAATGCCAAAAGTCCTAGACATCCAAAAACCTAACCCTGGGAGATGAAGCACCAAAAGTCATGTGGGCCCCGTTTGGGTAAGTTGGTACATCAACTTCTCGGGGTCGTAACTTTTGCATATGATCTTCGTTTTAGGCGTATGATAGCCCATTGGAAATATATATCCGAGGACTACAAAATTTTTGACAAATTTGGGACAAATTTTGTAACTGCACAACATACCCCAAAAAATGTCGTTTAGGACCTCAAAACGGCTCCAGAAGTTCAGGACCCGAAAACTGCTAAAAATAGTAAACTGTGCGAAAACTAAAAAACTGAAAGAAGCACTAGTGGGGGTCCAAGTGGAATAGGTGGGTGGCCACCAATATTCACCTGGATCAATAAATGACAAAAATAACAACCAAGAAACAATGATATTGTAGGTGAAAACTACAAATGGAAGTGATCGATGGTGGGGACATTAATGGAAATCTCCTCGAGGGAGGGTGAATGATGGCATAAAAATGAAGAATTGTGATTGTATGGATAAAGTTGAGGGCTTGTGATACATGATAATCTAACAAGAAGCAACCATAAATGGTGGAATCTATAGGGTATGGTTGTCAACATGATGAGAATAAATGCATGTGGCTCCACCATGGTATGTAGACTAACTAGACTCCTAATCCCTAAGGGGATTGAATGATCTATCATTGGGTAGATGGAAATGCAGAAAATGGAGGGGTTGGTCCATCTACCCAAGTGAGGGGGGGGATTTTGGCAATTTCTAGGGAATGAAAGGAAAATACACTAAACAAAAGGGAGTTAAATTATGTTAACTACCATTGAAATCAAGGCTTGGAGGAGACCCATATCCACTAATAAAAGAGGTTATCCATGGGGGATTCATACTCATGAGTCAACAAAGACCCAATAAGAATGGTGCTTTATTAATTGAGGCAAATGTGTGAAAATTCGTAAGAAAATGAGCACACTTTAATGATTCTTGGAAAATTGGCTTCCTGGTGAAGTATCGAAGCTCAAAAGTTTTGATAAGGGATTGAAAATAGGATTCCAATGATGTATATGGTGTATCAAGTGGAATTTGGATGAGGGAAAGAACAATTAGGGGGATGTCCTAGATTTATCCCTCCCACTAAGTCAAGCATGGGGACCTAGTGGTAAGTGTGGGATCACCAATCTACTTTTGAGTTACATTGAGTAAAGTGGTTCAATATGTGGTACTTATCATCAACTATATGCAATGTGTAGACAGTGTGTTGGTGAGGTTATCAGGATAGACTATTGAGTGAATGAGAGGAGAGTCTACCCAACTTGGGCCATTGGGGCCTAGGAATAGAGTGGATAGTGATCAAGTGTAAAATTGGCCTAAGGGGCCATCATGCCCCTAAGCTTGAGATCCTCACCCTCCCCCACCCCCCATAAAATGGAGATGGGGGTGAATTATTAGATATGGGTAGGTAGGTGTGATGCCCCTTGTTATGTGTATATATAGTATGTGAGGAACATGCCCCAGATGATGGACGTACACATATGCACTATGGATGAATTTTTGGAAAGGAAAAGGTGGATTTCCAATACATTGTTTACATCTGAGTCAAAGGGACTCAAGTTATAGGCTTGCAAAGAGGTGAGAATGTCACCATACCAAATATTGTCTATGGATATGGTGAACACATGCTCATCCAAGAAATCTTTCGATTCAACAACATATTGGTTGGAGGGACTAGAGTGTTGTGGTAAAAAGTAGTAAGGATGATGTGGATCATCCCAAGGGAAATATAAAGTGGTAAGGGACTATATATCCTCCTCACTAGAAGTAGAGTCTACACTACCATATGATCTGGTGGAAAATGGAAAGTGATTCCATTATCAATTCCATGGGAACGAGAGACATGGTTTATATATGCGACATAAATAGGGGTAGATTAAAGAATAATGGATGAAAGCTCCATTTATGTTGAGACCAAAGAGGCATTAGGAACACAAGGGATTCTTTGATGTACCTCAACATAAAATGGAGGATGTTTTGACATATTCAATCCCATGGAATTTGAAAGGTAAATAATTTGAATGGAATTCTCATCATTTTCACTTCAGGGGGGGAAATTTCAATGATGGATTTACTATTGGACTAGAAAAACTTTCTCACCTAAGGGTGAGGTCCTCTAATACTTGGGTTAAATATTCCTGGAGAATGGAATCCAACTAGCAAATGACCTCAAGAGAATCACGAAACTATGGTATTCTAGGATAGTAATGAAAATAATTTCCATAGGCATCACACAAAGCACATGAGTTATTTGTGTGAAAAGACTTAACACGCTTAGTTGAGGAATCAGGGAGGGGGACTTGCAGAACAAGTACGGAGGGGTATTTTTATAAATCATCTACTTTGTAAATTTCTTCAAGTTCTGGGATCTTGTGAGAGTTGTAGGTAGCGTGGCCAGGGATATTTCATAAGCACATGGGGGTATGGCTCTAGGTGCTTATTTCTGGGTGGTCATGGATTATTTAGGATTATTTGTGCCCCATTTATTTTTGGTTTTCCCCCTTTTCCAGATTGTGTTGGTTGTGTTGGGGCTTACATAAGTGCTTTAGGGGCTCTAGGGTTCATTGGTATTATCTAAATATGAGTCAAGGCCAAATATAGAGTCGACACAAAGGGAGGGAAGTAGGAGGGGGATCCAAGTACCAAACCGAGATCCCTAATATAAGGTTAGGTAAGTTCAAAGTGGCCATGATAGGGGTACTCACTAATTTTAGAGGTGGAAATAAGAAAGGGACCTAGCCAAAGGGATAATGAGGATGTGACTTCTCTACTAGTAGTGGCTTTGAAGATGTCAAGATTGAGGGTCTAGTCGATTGGCACAAATGTGGTCTTATTGGCCCACGAGATGATGACTTCATATAGGAATTCATTGAAATAGGGTGGGTAACTATAGAGGGAGGCTTATAATATGCACTAGGTAATGTCGAGTCTTTATAGACTCTAAGGATAATGTGAGAAAGAGAGGTAACTATTTGGCCTCCCAACGAAGAGACCACATGGTTAGGATGAATTTATTCTTGGGATTCATGGTAGGTCAACTAATCTATGGTGACCAATATCGTATTATGGGGCAAGATCATCTTATGAAAGACTGAAGAAAAAATGACCTTCATGACATACATGAAGATTTAGCCTAGAAGGATGTTATAATACAAAGGGGCATCTATAAGTTCAATGTCAGTACACACTTCTTTTCCTAACGATTGGAAAAGGTGGTTCTGATAAATCCTTTCAGACTAAGAGGTTTGACCATCATACGCATGAAGGGAGATTGTAGATGGGACAAGTGTTGGAGAGCCTAAATTCTTCCAGACTTGGGTTGACATGAAACATGTGGACACACCTTAATCAATAATGCTTTTATGAATGATGGAATTCTTGATGGACATTGGAATTTGAAAGGCCACTAAAGGTGGTAATTGGAAAGGTTTATCCTTTTCACTATTGAAGGTTATCATCCTGTTATCTAATGGATCAAAAGTTCCCAAAGACGCTAGTAAATCCTTCCATTGTGAAGGACACATTTGGAGGACTTCAATGGATGAAATCATTGTAGGGGATTGAGATAAGTTGTCTACTATACTATAATGGTGGGCTATCCACACATGGGGATTGGGGGCATTATGCCTTAATGGAAACTTGGGTAACTTGGGAGGTAGGTTGACACTTGGGAGAGGAATCTATAAAATTCCATTATTGGACATAAGGGGATTAGAAGACTCAATAAGTTGTGCTTTAAGAGGCATACCATACTGACAAGATAAAGTTTTGAGGTTAACATCAACTAAATATAAGTAAATAATTTGGTAATTCCCATTCATAGGGGTGGTGGAAGTGAGAGGTGGACTAGCTTCTAAGGTGGACACAAACCCTTGTACTAGAAAAAGATTTATCAACATAGTTGATTATGACGAGGAGTGTGGGGTAGGTTGATTATTAGAAATTTTGGCAGCCTTAGAAACTTCTCACATATGACACATCTTAGGTTGAAAGGGAAATTCATGGGTATAATGTCCATAGACAACACAAATAGAAATTTTTTTATTAGTACAGAGGTTTGGATTCTTCCCCTGCTTGGGTTGGGGATTGTCACCTTGGAATTTGGTTGTGGTGGGTTGATTTCCCCTTGCATTGGTAATAGGTTTAGGGTTTTTATTCCCTTGGTTTCCCTATTTCCCATGATTTTGGTTATTATGTTTACCCTTCCCTTTGTTCTTTGTTTTTTTTGGCTGTGGGGATTGGGAGCAATTCTTTGTGTACATTTTCCCTTGTGGAGGGGGTGTAGGATTACCAACAAGGGTTTGTGTTACTAATGTTGGAGGGGTTGTAGTAATTGGCAATGGGATAATAAAGGGGTAATAGGGGTTCATCGAAACCCCACCAAAAAAAGAGTTATTATAAGCGGGCCCATGTACATGTGGATGTGCATGAGGTGCAGAGTAAGAGGTATTCGTCCCTAATTGTGATAAGGAGTGAGAATGATCCCAAGGGGGATTAGGATACCCATTAGATGTTGAAGAATATACCAAAGGAGGTTGAGGATATGAATTGTTAACCCCATCATAAGGGTGAACATATTTACTAGGTTTGAGAGGATTATGGTGTCGATAGGAGTGGGACATAGATCCAATTGTCAGGAAATGAGATAAACTTCCACACTAAACCTAGAAGAAGAGAAGAAGAATTTAATCAAGAGCTTAAATGACAAAGAAATCACACAGTACACACATATTTTACCCTGGAAACCCAAACTAGGAAAACCAACATTCCTTGAGCATTATTTATCCATGTGGATATCAGTGGCCACCCACCTATCCCAATTGTCTCAAAACAATCTTCTAGCAATTTACTATTTTTAGCAGTTTTTTTGTTCCTAAACTTTTGGGGGCATTTTGAGGGCCTAAATGAAGTTTTTTTGGGATAGAGAACCTCAATGAAATATGAAGGCTCTCATTGAGCCCCCAAAATGAATATCCTCGATGATACCTTTCCAACGAGCTATAGTGCAACCCAAACATAGATCATATGCCAAAGTTACGCCCCCGGGAAGTTGATACACCAAACTACCCAAAACGGGGTCCACAAAATTGTTGGCTTTTCATCTTCCGAGGTTAGGGTTTTGGATTTTATTTATGTTAAAAATTCCCTTAAAGCCTCATTGTAATCATCTTCTTGCAAATGTCAGTAGTTTTCACATCTCTTCTTAGAGAAGAGTTGTCACTATTATAGCAAGTCTTTCACTCTGTATTTCTACAATTTTGTACATTTCGCTCATTAATAGAAATTGTGCATTACTGTGTTTATGGTTGCATCTATGATATATTTTTGTTATATTATTGGATATCTGAGATATCTCTGTACATTTATTTATTATATCTCCTCTCTCATTTCGTGCTGAAAATAATATGGATCAGTGGTATTAGAGCAGCCTGCTCTTGATCATTTGTTCAATGCATGTCCTTGACAAGGTACAAGTATAGAAAGTTGGGTCATGAGCTTGTCTCTCTTAAGGAAAATCGTTATCGCACGCCAAAGAAACCGTCCATTTCGGAAGAAAATAAAAATGACAGAGCAGTTGATTCTATTAATCTGTTGCTTGAGAAAGCTCTCACACGACAGAGGGACGGAATGATGGAGAATTTTTCCCACATCTTTTAGCGCATGTTGATAACAACCAGAGAGTATTCATCAAGTGACCACTTTGGAGGTGTTGGTTGTGGAGCCTTATTATCTTCTTGATTCAGAGGTCTTTGTTTTCAGTCGTGTTTATACCCCATGAAGAATTTACATCCGGGAAGAATGTACACTCCTCCACGCGGGGGAGTGCAGAGGGGGGCTACCTCCTCTGCAGGGTTCGAGGGCAAGTGGGCCCATGGCGGGGGTTTGGGGGTGAATCCCCTGAAGGAAAAATTGCCTAGTAAATGTATATTGTAATTTCATAGTAAATGTGGACCGTTCATTATAAGGTCGTAGATCTGATGGTAGAAGTTATGTTAGGTTTTTTTTCCCTAGAAGGAAACCATCTTTTATGAGGGAAATGTATTATGGCTATGTATCATTGCGAATATTTATTTTTAGTGAGGAGACTGGGAGAGAAATAAGTGGAAGTTACAATGGGTGTGTTGTAGGTTGTATCCCTTCATTTGCTGGATAATAATAAAGGAAGGACCTGACAATTTATCTGGTGGACATAGTCCACACTGGGTGAACCACATATATATGTGTCTCTATTGCATTGTGCATCTTCTATGTTTTATTTCAACATTTATTTTATTTATCGCTTTGTGATACTATTTTTCTAACAACTGGTATCAGAGTGAAAGGTAACTTGCAGGAAAAGAGGGTTCCTAGTTTGAATGGGAGGAATGGTGGAAGATGGAAAGTTTAGGATCAAGAAATTTAATGGCCAAAACTACCAGTTATGGAAGATGCAGATGGAATATTATTTATATCATAAGGATATATTCATACCATTGAGTGGAATAACAAAGAAGACGATGGCCATGAAGGATGAATAATGAGAGGTTCTTGAAATAAAGGCACTAGGAACGATACAACTGAGCCTGGCAGCATCGGTGGCTTTCAATATTTCAAAAGAAAATACAATGAAGGAGTTGATGGATGCATTGGCTAAACTGTATGAAAAACCCTCGACATCCAATAAGGTATTTCTAATGAAGATATTATTTAATATGAAGATGTCAGAAGGTGGGTTTGTTGTAGATCATTTAAATGAATTTAATATGGTTACTAATCAACTAAGTTCTGTAAAAGTGGACTTTGATGATGAGGATAGGGTTCTTCTAATCTTGTGCTCATTGCCGGAAAGATGGAACGGCTTGGTCATGTTTGTAAGTAACTTTGTCTCTGGTTCAAAAAATTTAAATTTTGATGATTTTGTTGGTGTTATCCTTAGTGAGGAAATGCGGTGGAAAAGCAATGGTGAAACTTCAGGTAATGCGTTAAATATGGAGAATAGGGGAAGACAAAAGGAAAGAGGAAAGGGCTCAGGGAACCATGGGAATTCTAGTAAGGGAAGATCAAAATCCATATTTGGAAAGATAGAGTGTTGGAATTGTGGGAATAAATGACATCTGAAGAAAGACTGCAGAGCTCCAATGAAACAAAGAGATGGACAACAGGAGAAAAATCAAGAAGCAAATGTAACAGGTGATGTGTTACAAGATGTTTTGATTCTTTCTGTAGATAATATTTATGAGTCTTGGGTAGTAGATTCAGGGGCTTCATTTCATGCCACACCCCATAGGAAACATTTTCTAGATTATGTTAAAGGTTATTTTGTATAGTTTCATTTGGGTGATGATGCACCATGCAAAATTGTTGGAATGGGAAAGGTAAAAATAAAGCAAAGTAATGGAAACCAATCTAATTGTTGTTGAAAGAGGTAAGACATGTTGCAGATCTAAGGAAAAATATAATTTCAACATGGAAGTTGGAAAGTCAAGGTTGTATATCCATATTTATAGATAAGGTGTGGAAAGTCACCAAAGGATCATTGGTTATAGAAAAAGGAGAGGTCACCAAAGGATCATTGGTTATAGAAAAAGGAGAGAAGGTAGGTGCATTGTATTTATGTACTAGTAATACTGACTCTTCTATCTCTTTAGCTTCTATAGGATTGGATACAACACTATGACATCATAGGCTTGGACACATGAGTGAGAAGGGGATGCATATACTTCACAAAATAAATTTATTTCCAGATCTTAAACAAATTGATTTGGATTTCTGTGAGCATTGTGTTTATGGAAAAAAAGGAGATTCAGATTTCTCAGAGTCAGAAAAGAAAACAAGAGTGAAAGGTTAGAGCTTGTGCATACATATGTATGGAGACCAAATCAGGTGTCATCTCTTGTTGGCTCTCATTATTATGTTACTTTTACTGATGATGCAACTAGAAAAACTTGGGTTTATTACATTCAACAAAAAAATGATGTTTTTGATACTTTTAAGAAATGGAAATCTTTGGTTGAGAATGAGACAGGAAAAATGTTGAAGTGTCTCAGATCAGAAAATGTAGGTGAATATTGCAGCAAGGAGTTTGATGATTACTGTTCATACCATGGTATTCGTAGAGAGAAGACAATTCCAGGAACACCACAAGAAAATGGTGTGTCGGAAAGGATGAACAGGACAATCATGGAGCGTACAAGGAGTATGAGATTGCATGCTGGTTTTCCCTTACGGTTCTATGTAGATGTTGTAGATAATGTTTTTTACTTAATAAACAAAGAACCTTCAAGCTATTTGGATGGTAGAATTCCAGAGGAGGCATGGACAGGTAAAAAGGTAAAATAATATTTTTTAAGACTTTCGGTTGTGAATCATTTGTCCATATTGATAAAGAAAATAGAATAAAGCTTGAGACAAAATCCAAGAAGTGTACCTTTATTGGATACAATGTTAATGATTTTGGTTATTGCTTATGGGATTATGAAAATAACAAAATCGTTAGGAGTAGATATTTCATATTCAATGAGGTCATGTACAAAGATCAGTTGCAGGGAAAGAAATAGGAAAAAGAAAAACCAGAATACGCAGTGCTTGATGAGATCACTGAAAAGGAAATTCCAAAGGAATCCGAAAATCAAAATGTACAACAGCATGAGAAACAGGTACCTCAAACTCCTGCAAGTGTTGTTAGAAGATATATCAATTTGAGTAGACCCCCTGAACGATACTCTCCTTCATTGTATTATTTATTGTTGACTGATTCTGGTGAACCATAATGTTATGAAGAGACAATGCACGAAGACACCAAAAATAAGTGGGAGCAAGGCATGAAAGAGGAAATGGATTCCTTGGTAAATAACTAGACTTGGGACTTGGTTCATTTGCCTACAAGAAAAATAGCATTGTATAATAAATGGATTTACATGTTGAAGGAATAAGATGGAGGAAAAAAGAGGTACAAGGATAGACTTGTTGTAAAGGGGTTTGCACAAAAGAAAGGTATAGATTTTGATGAAATATTTTCTCATGTTGTCAAAGGGAAGGGGAATTTGGTATGTAGGTTGAAGAAGAGCTTCTATGGCCTAAAGCAAGCTCAAGGCAGTGTTATTTTAAGTTTGACAGGTTTATGACAGAACAAGGTTATAGTAGATGTCATTCTGATCACTATGTTTATTTTTAAAAGATAGAAAATGGAAGCTATATTATCTTGCTATTGTATGTAGATGACATGCTTGTTGCAGGGTCTAATATGAAGGATATAAATGTTCTCAAGAAGAAATTAGCTAATTCATTTGTGATGAAGTATTTGGGTGTTGCAAATAAAATCTTTGGTATTAGAATAACAAGAGACATGAAAAATCGCAAATTGACAGTGTCTCGAGGTGAGTACATAAAGAAGGCGTTGGAGGGGTTTAGAATGTAGAATGGAAAACCAATTAGTACACCTTTGGCCAGCCATTTCAAACTAACTAAGGGAATGTGTCCCAAGACACAGGAAGATATATAATACATGTCCAGGGTCCCTTATTCATCAACAATTGGCAGCTTGATATATGTGATGGTTTGCACAAGACCAGATATTGCACATGTAGTGGGAGTTGTGAGCAGTTATATGAACAATCCAGGTAAAGAACATTGGGAGGTAGCAAAGTGGATTCTAAGGTATTTGAGAGGTACTCCTATTTATGCATTATGTTTTGAAGGTCCATACGTTTTTCTACAGGGATATGTTGATTCAAATATGGCAGGTGATAAAGATAGCAAGAGGAGCACCACAGGGTATATTTTCACTGTAGATGGAACAACAATAAGTTGGATTTCAAAAATTCAAAAGGTTGTTGGATTACTGAGAGGGGGGTTGAATCAGTAATAGAATAATGTAATCCTTTTTAACCATAAAATGCAAGTGGTATATCAATGTAGCATTATCATCCAATAGTTGCAGAGTAAATAACAATGAACAAATGAGCAATCATACACATACACAGTACACCAATGTTTTTATGTGGAAACCCAAAGCGGGAAAAACCAAAAAATGTGTTTTCTTATATGTCTTTAAGAATTACATTCATTGGAAGCACCAAATTCCTTTTTTCTCCATCTGCAACTGGAAGGAGGCTCCAACCCCCTAGTTTCTTAGGCTACAACCTGAGGGAAACTCCAACTCCCCAATTCTCTGGATAAAACCAGAAGGAGGCTACAACCCCCTATGTTCTTCGGTTACAAACAGAAGGTGGCTACAACCACTTGTCCTTTCCCCATCCAACCACCCTAACGTAGAAGTAGAATGATGGAGCCACTGTCACTATCACTGTGAGATATATTGTTGTAAACCTGTACCAATCAACCTGCACCAAACCACTTGTAATCAACATGTACCATAAACAAGTGCATGAACCATGCACCAACCTGTACCTCAACCTATACCATCAACGAGTGCATCAACCATGCAATAAATATGTACCAATAATGCACAAAATATACATAAACTATGATGGATCAAGATGTATCAACATCATCAACTATACACCTCATGTATGTGCCAACTCATCAACCACTTGTCTCAACCATCTACCCAACATGTACCTCAACAAAAATCCCTCACCAATTTCATCATCCAAATATGATTTGTAACTTTGTAATAGACCTAGTGTATATGATCACATACCTGTAAACCTTCCTTAACTTTAACAACAAGAGACTATCATTTTCCTCAAACTTTACTTTAGTCTCACATGACTAATTTTGTATTAGTCAACAACCCTAACTTGAAATAATAATAACTATGTACTTGTAATGAATAAAGATCTAAAAATAATACACAATGTTCTTCAATGTCTTTTATGCAATTCTTCAAAGTTTCACTACTTGGAACTTCTCAAAAAAGGAGTTATAGCAAAAATGGCATACCTTGTTGAATTTTGGCTTATTCTAGATAGCGAACTTGTAGAGCGTGCCTCGAATGGAATATTTGTTGTATGGATTTGAAAATGGTACAAAGAATACTAAAGACTGTACTCTAACTAATACATTTGGTCTCATGGAATTTTTATCTGTTATGAAGAAGTTATGACGTTTTACTCGAAACACATGTTTTAAACTAGTTTCGGGACTAGCCACAAACCCTATTTTCCACAGAGTGTAACTCCAAAAATACAATGACCCACAAGATAAAAATTTTATCACATATACTTGGATATGTTTCCTCAATGGACTCCAAATTTCGTGGTTTGAATCATTCTAGAAAAACAATTATTGTGAAAATGATGAGATGACCTGTAAATAACATACCTTAGAAAGCATCATCAAAAGAATTTATCCTCCCTTGAATTTCGGTCTTCCTTACTTCACCTTCCCTCTGAAATTCTCCTTATATATCCTTTGGTTACCTCATTCACTTATAGATATTCAATATGCTCAAGTTTTATTAAAATGAGAGACCCTTGCCTCTTATTTATACTTTTGTGTAGCTTCCTCAAAGGGTTACCTTCTAGCCATCTTAAACCACTTTCCTTATTTTAGGGCTAACCCACTTCTAACCACTTGTCCACTTAGTAATTGCTCCTTTAACTTTATTATTTAAATAATTTATTTTGTATCCACTTTGACTTATAGTACACTCATTACTTCACTTTATTGTTTAAATAATTTCTTCTTTGCAACCACTTTGACTACTTTGACCTTTTGGGGCTTCTAGATGACTCATGAGGGTTCTCCAACTTCACATGGCCATAACTCTATGACCGTGAAGAGTCATGTGACGTTCCACATACCAGCAGAAAGTTCATGACATGTACTATCCATATAGAATAGTTTTATTTAAATAATTTCTTTTTTTGCAACCAGTTTGACTACTTTGACCTTTTCGGGCTTCTAGATGACTCATGAGGGTTCTCCAAATTCACATGCCCATAACTCTCTAATCGTGAGGAGTTATGTGACGTTCCACATACCAATGGAAATGACATGACATGTACTATCCATCTAGAATAGTCTTACATTCAAATATATTAAAAATCATACCATTATACATCAAACAAACTTGGGTCCATTACCCAAACCTTTGTGCTACCGGAATTTGTTACCATACTTTCTTCAAGGGTTGACATCAATGACAACCAACCCAAATAATCAACAATATACCCCTTTGGAATTGATGGAAACACTCTAATGCATTATTGAAGTCATACCACTCATGCTCCCCCTGTGACCATCGCTCCCCCTGGAACCATGCCTTTGTGATTTTTCTCCAAGCATTTACCTTTGCATCTGATAAATCTCTCCCCCTTTGTCGTCAATGGAAAAGGTATCTTTCCATCTGAGGTTGCTCCCCCCAATTGAACTCTTCCTGAAACTGATCTCCCAACCTGAATTGTCCTCTTTATGGTGCTTCCTCATGTAAATATAAGACATATAATATAAACATTCAAACACATTCATTTTGGAGTAGAAATTACTCTGAGTCTCTGGTGAAGATACTCAAAGGACTTCCCTTGCAAGCGGTTTTGTAAATATATCTTCCACTTGTTCTTTTGTTCCCACATATTCAACTCTGATGTTCTTATCTATAACTTATTCCCGTAGAAAGTGATACTTTATTGGAATGTGCTTCTTCTTGGAGTGCATCACCGGGTTCTTTGAGATACTGATGACGCTTCTATTATCACAATAGATTGGAATGGGCTCATCACACTCAACCTGTATATCTTTCAAATTTGGTTTCATCCATAGATCCTGAGTAAAACATCCTACTGCTTCAATATACTCTTCTTCGGCAGTAGATAAAGATATTGATGATTATTTATTTCTTAGCCAAGATACTAAACAATCACCCAAGTAGAACGTTCCTCCACTGGTGCTTTGTTGGTCATCAATGCAACATGCCCAATCTGCATTTGTATAGGCAGTAAGTGATAAATCCTTTCCTTTTGGATACCATAATCCAAACTCTTTTGTTCCTTTGAGATATCTAAAAATCCTCTTCACTTCTAATACATGTGATTCATTTGGTGCTTCTTTAAATCGTTCCACTTGTCCAACTACCTGCATTACATCTGGTCTGAATGTTGTAATATATAGTAAGCTACCAATCATTGACCTGTATTTCCTCTGGTCTATAGACTTTGAATCATCATCTTTGTTCAACTTGCAACTGGTTTTCATAGGAGTGGTAACTGGTTTGCAATCTTCCATTCTGAACCTCTTTAGCATTTCTATAATATACTTAGTTTGAGAAATAAAAATTCCTTGGTTTCTTTGACGTATCTGAAGACCCAAAAAGAAGGATAGTTCTTCAATTAATGACATTTCAAATTCAGTCTGCATATCCTTTGCAAATTTCTGGCTTAACTTGTCATCAATACTTCCAAAAATAATATCATCAACTTAAAATTCAATTAATAAAATACTATCTTGAGTTACCTTGATGTAGAGGTTGTTGTATGCACTTCATTTTCTGAACCCTACCTGCTATAGATATTTATCTAGTCTAGAGTACCATGCTCTAGGATCCTGTTTTAGACCATACAAGGCCTTCTTCAATTTGCACACGTAATATGCGTTCTCTGACAACTGAAATCCTTTGGGTTGTTCGATGTAGACTTATTCTTCAAGTTCCCCATTCAAAAAAGTTGATTTCACGTTCATCTGATACACTTTAATATTCTTGGAGCATGCAATATATAAAAGCAATCGGATTTCTTCCATTCTGGCAATTGGGAAAATGTCTCTTCAAAGTTGATTCCTTCAACCTATGCGTATCCTTTACATATCAATCTAGATTTGTTCCTTGTATGTTGTAACATGTCCATCTTTATTCAATTTATTTCTAAAAACCAACTTTGTGCCAATCACATTCTTATTCTTTGGTCTTGGAACCAATTCCCAAGTGTCATTCTTCTCTATTTGATCCAATTCTTCATCCATCGCCTTATTTCATAATTCATCCTTACTGGCCTCTTCAAAACTGTTTGGTTCAATCGTATATAAGAGTGCTAGGTGCATTTGTTCTGGTGAACGAATTCTTCTTCTAGTCTCAACTCATGCATCCTTATTTCTGATAATCTGATCTGGAGGATGATTCTTTTGTACTCGTTTGTTGGGTGTTTTTGGAGGCACTTGTTGAACTTTCTTTTCTACTTCTATCTGATCTTCTTCATCTTCCTCTTCTACTTATTATTCATCTTTTGCTTCTTCTTCGTAAAGCTGTTCCACTAATTCATTTTCTTCTTGCTTTGATTCTCGTCCACCTGTTTCATCAATTGTTACATTGATGTTTTCCACAACTTTGTTCAATCTCATATTGTAACACTTGCATGATTTCCTTGTAATTGAGTAACCAACAAATACTCCTTTTTCCACACGAGATTCAAACTTTCCCATTCTTCCATCTTCTCTTTTGATGTAGCATTTGCTTCCAAATATTCTGAAGTGCTTTAGATTTGTTGGTCTTCCTTTCCATAGCTTGTAGGGAGTTTTGTCATTGTTTTTTCTGAGCATTACTCTATTTTGAATGTGAATAGTTGTATGCACTGCATGTGTCCAAAAAATATCTGTCAATTTGGAATCCATTAGCATTGTTCGAGCCATTTCCTGTGTAATTAACATCCATAATGTTTCTTTGTTTCTGAACCACTCTCTCAACCAATCTATGAATCCATGCTCTTATCCACTATCATAAATTTTTCCAAACCTTCTAAGTGTTCTTACAAATCCATATCTGTCCATACAGTCAAAGACTCTATTGCACAATTTTCCATAATGTTGACCCATTTATTACTATACTATCATGAAGTCTTCACTACTACAACTATCAAACTATACTTTTGCTAACTGAATTCTCTGGATCTGTCTACTCAAACTCTTCAAGCTACTCGAAGGATGGTTCTTTTGTCTATCACAACTATCGCATAGACTCCCCCTATCTAATATTCATGTTACATGGGAGTCTCTAAGCCAGATGGCTCAGAACAATTCCTACTCTGATGTGTATTCATTATCATATTCATTGGTAGATTTATCATCTCTCTGAGCTCTAACTTCTTTCTTTCTATATGTGGATTCATCTTTCACTACAATGCTTGAAAGTACAATCTCTTGAACATGTTCCTTATTTACCTGTCCTTCTTTTCTTTTAGTTATTTTCCAAACCTTTCGGTATCTGACATCTGTCTTTTTCTCTATAGAATTTTCTTCATCTCATTTTATTACCAATCTTGTGATCTCTGGGACCTGGTCTTTGTTCACCTGTTCTTCGTGTTTTCTTATCCATACTTTCTTATATCTGATATCAGTGTTATCTTTCATGGAAGTATCGATCATGCTTCTACAATCACTAGCTATGTGTCCATAGTTATGACATTTTTAACATTCAATGTTACGTGGGGCCACATAGGCATTTATTGCTTAAACATTTTTATAATCCCTACAATCTGCAACCTTATGTCTAAAATTAGTACAATAAAAACAATGACCATAAAACAAATTTGCATACCTGGGAGTGAATGATATTCCTTGTGATGTAGTCCTTATGAATTTTTGCCTTGGATGATCATGATCATGATTGAATCTTCTTTGTGGATTGAACATTGATGGTCTTCTTGAAGATGTATCTTTAATAGTTTTATTAAATTCTGGTTGACCATGATTCCTTCCTTTGAGTACTTCTGCATAACTCTTTCTATTTTCTTCATTATTATTTTCTATCAACCTAGAGTGATTCTCTTCATTCTCTATATAACTGATGTGGATGTTTCTGTCTCTTCAACGTTCTTGTTGAGATTGACGATTTTACTTCTCAATGTGACAACTTCTTCTTCAATCTTCTCAACCTCTTCTTCTTTCTTCATTATCTGAGACTTCATGACTTCTTATGTTCTTTTCTCTTCTTCAAGTTGGATTTTTAATGTGATTGTTTCTTTTTCAGGTTTTTTCTCTTCTTGACCAAACTCTACCTCAAGCTGGTTTAGATCGCTAGTTCTTTCCTTAAGATAATCTATCAATATATTTTCTCTCATTTATGCTTCTTCCTTCTATGCTATTATGTTGGCTTCCAAATACTGCTTTTGATCTTTAAGATTTTCTTCGATCTTTCTGGCTTCTTCTAGCTGAGTTCTTAAGTTCTTGATGACCTGTTGGGCTTCTTAAAAAATGTGAGCACTTTTTTTTTGTTTCATCAATTCTTTCTTGAGTGACTTGTTTTCTTCTCTTTATTTTCTTAGTTCATCTAAAGAACTGATCAATTCTTCTTCATAATTTTCTTATTTTTCAATTAGTTTTTCTATCTCATGTCCATCATGGAATTCTATTTCAAGATGTCCACATTTTTCACAATTAAATAAAAACAACATACCTTTGTTGATTATGTACTCTTCATGTTATGACTCTGTTTGACATGGTGAACATATTTCTTCTTGATTTGTACCTGCATCTTCTTTGGAATTTTCTGAATCTGTGATGGGTGAAGAATATATATAATGTAACTTATCCCAAAGTTCTTTGATTGATGAACATTTACCAACCTTTTCTTTTACCAGATTAGGTAATCCTTCCCAGATGAAATCCATTGCTATTTTTTTATTCTTCTTCAATTCCTTCTTGGATGTAGTTTTTTTCCTTTTTGAACTATCATATCCTGTAACAATTGATAGCCAAATATAATACCCATGTGCCTGTAAAAATATTTTCTTCCTTCCACTCCATATCTCATACTTTAAACCATTCTGACCATTAAACAATGGCACTCCATTCTCAGAATAATCCATGATCTCCTTCCAGTGGTTAAATTGTTTCCTGAAGGAACCTGTTCTGATACCAATTGTTGGATTACTGATAGGGGGGATGAATCATTAATAGAACAATGTAATCAGTTTTAACCATAAAATGAAAGTTTTATATCAATGTAGAATTATCATCCAATAGTTTTAGAGTAAATAAACAATGAACGAATGAGAAATCATACACATACACAGTACACCGGTGTTTTTATGTGGAAACCCAAAACGAGATAAAACCACATAATGTTTTTTCTTATATGTCTTTAAGAATTACATTCATTGGAAGCACCAAATTCCTTTGTTTTCCAACTGTAACTGGAAGGACGGTCCAACCCCCTATTTTCTTAGGCTACAACTTGAGGGAAACTCCAACTCCCCAATTCTCTGGCTACAACTAGAAGGAGGATACAACCTGAGGGAAACTCTAGCTCCCCAATTCTTTGGCTAAAACCCCCTATGTTCTCCGTCTACAACCGGAAGGTGGCTACAACCACCTATCCTTGCCCCATCCAACTACCCTAACGTAGAAGTAGAATGATGGAACCATTGTCACACTATCACTGTGAGATATACTGTTGTAAACCTGTACCAATCAACTTGCACCAAACAACTTGTAATAAACATGTACCATAAACAACCTGTAATCAACCTATACCATAAACAAGTGCATCAACCATGCACCAACCTGTACCATCAATGAGTGAATCAACCATGCACCAAATATATATCAATCATGCAAAAAATACACATAAACTATGACTCATCAATATGTACCAACATAATCAACTATACACCTCATGTATGTGCTAACTCATCAACTACTTGTCTCAACCATGTACCCAATATGTACATGAACCAAAATCCCTCATCAATTTCATCATCCAAATATGATTTGTAACTCTTTAATAGACCTGGTGTATATGATCGCATACCTGCAAACCTTCCTTAATTTTAACAACAAGAGACTAACATTTTCATCAAACTTTACTTTAGTCTCACATGACTAATTTTGGATTAGTCAACAACCCTAACTTGAAATAATCATAACTATGTACCTGTAATGAATAAATATCTAAAAATAGTACACAATGTTACTCAGTGTCTTTTATGCAATTCCTTCAAGTTTCACTGCTTAAAACCTCTCAGAAAAGGAGTTATAGAAAAAATGGCATACCTTGTTGAATTCTAGCTTATTCTAGAGAGTGAACTTATAGAGCATGCCCGACACAGAATATTTGTTGTATGGATCTGAAAATGGTACACAGAATACTACAGGTTGTACTCTAACCAATACATCTAGTCTTATGGAATTTGTATCAGTTATGAAGAAGTTATGACGTTTTTACCCGAAACACTTGTCTTAGACTCGTTTCAGGACTAGCCACGAACCCTATTTTCCATAGAGTGTAAATCCAAAAATACAATGACCCATAAGATGAATTTTTTATCACAACTGCTTGGATATGTTTCATCAATGACATCCATATTTCATGATTTGAATCATTCTATAAAAACAATTATTGTGAAAATGGTGAGATGACCTATAAATAACATACCCTAGAAAGCATCATCAAAATAATTTATCCTCACTTGAATTCCGGCCTTCTTTACTTCACCTTACCTTAGTCATTTATAGATATTCAATATGCTCAATTTTAATTAAAATGAGTCTCTTGCCTCTTATTTATACTTTTATTTAGCTTCCTCAAGGGGTTACCTTCTAACCATCTTAAACCACTTTCCTTATTTTAGGGCTAACCCACTTCTAACCACTTGTCCACTTAGTAATTTCTCCATTAACTTTATTATTTAAATAATTTATTTTGTATCCACTTTGAATTATAGTACACTCATCACTTCACTTTATTATTTAAATAATTTCTTATTTGCAACCACTTTGACTACTTTGACCTTTTGGGGCTTCTAGATGACTCATGAGGGTTCTCCAACTTCACATGGCCATATCTCTCTAACCGTGAGGAGTTATGTGACATTCCACATACCAGTGGAAATGGCATGACATGCACTATCCATCTAGAATATTATTATTTAAATAATTTTTTCATTTCAACCACTTTGACTAATTTGACCTTTTTGGAGCTTCTAGATGACTCGTGAGGGTTCTCCAACTTCATATGGCCATAAATATCTAACCGTGAGGAGTTATCTAACGTTCCACATACCACTGGAAATGTCATGACATGTACTATCCATATAGAATATTCTTAACTTAAAATATATTAGAAATCATACCATTATACATCAAACAAACTTGGGTCCATTACCCAAACCTTTGTGCTACCATAATTTTCTACCAGACTTTCTTCAAGGGTTGACATCAATGAAAAGCAACCCAAATAATGAACAACTGCTACAGAGGCTAGTAAAGAAATGATTTGGTTACAAAGGTTTATGGAGGAATTTGGAAAGAAGCAGGAGAATAGCAGGTTGTATTGTGACAGTGAGAGTGCCATTCATCTTGCAAAGAACTCAGCTTTCCATTCGAAGACTAAGCATATACAGCTCAGATACCATTTCATACGATCCATCTTGGAAGAAGGACATTTGAAGTTGGAAAATATACACACTATACAAAATCCTACAGACATGTTAACTAAGGGAGTAACCATGGAGAAACTGAGTTCCTGCTCAGTTTCAGTTGGTATTCAAGCATGAAGATGAAGATGAGAAATTTTCCAGGTCCAAGAAGGTTCATAGTCCAGCAGATACAACAACGGTGGACTTGTTGTGATCAGTCTCCAAGTGGGATATTTTTGGTTGTGGAGCCTGATTATCTTCCTGATTCATAGGTATTTGTTTTCAGCCATGTTTATACCCCATGAAGACTTTACATCCCAAAAGAATGTACAATCCTCCACGCAGGGGAGTGCAGAGGGGGGTTACCCCCTCTGTGGGGTCTAGGGACAAGCGTACCCCCGGTGGGGGTTCGGGGGCGAAGCCCCCAAAGGAAAAATAGCCTTGTAAATGTATATTGTAATTTCATAGTAAATCTGGACCATTCATTATAAGGTCACAGATGTGACGGTAGAAGTTATGTTAGGGTTTTTTTCCCTAGAAGGAAACCCTCTTTTATCAGGGAAATGTATTGCGGCTATGTATCATTGCAAATATTGTATTCAGATTGAGGAGACTTTGAAAGAAAGAAGAGGAAGTTACAAAAGGTGTTTTGTAGGTTGTATCCCTTCATTTGATGGATAATAATAAAGGAAGAAACTGGAAATTTCTCTGGTGGATGTAGCCCACACTAGGTGAACCACGTATATTTGTGTCTCTATTGTATTGTGTATCTTTTGTGTTAGATTTCCACATTTATTTTATTTATTGCTCCGCGATCCTGTTTTTCTAATAGGAGACACCTCGCCTTTCAAGGTACAAGTTAATTTTGATATTCTTGTATTTGAAGGAGAGATAGATGTAGATGCCCTAGAAAAATGGTAAAATATGCTGGAAGGTTATTTCTTTGTTCACAATTTTCCCGGTAGGGAAAATATCACCTTCAAACTCCTTAAATCTCTCCCCCATATCAAATATTGGTGGGAAAATTATTGGGAGCAAAGTTCCACATAGGAGTCTGGAATATATGGGGTCAACCCCACTTGGGATTTTTTTGTGAATTTGGTCAAGGAACAATATTACCCTGTTGGTAACTATGATTACCAGTACAAGATATGAACCACATTGCATCAAGAGAGGGTCCAAGTAGTCCATCCAACCTTTTAATGACTATGGTTGAGTTTTAATTTTGCATGTATTAATTATCCAATTGAGAAGATTAATGAAAGAATGAGGAAAGAAGAGGAATTATGACAGCCATATACACATATGCAGATCTGAAATGAAATAATAGACAGCAAACCATAACACAAGAATTGATAACGGAGTTCGACACAACTTTGCCTACGTCTTTGGGCCTTTGTCTCTGCGGGGGAGGCTTCTTTATTTCTGTTCAAAAGATCAAAAGTACATTGCAGCAGTGCCAATTGGCTACAAGACTGATCTGGTCATCTTCTTCCAGATATCTAGAACCCTGCAAAGAAAACGACATGCAAAATGGACGTCCGGAGCTCCCAGAAATGGCCTGCAAGGGCCTGCTCCTCAATAGCTTCCCTGCATAAAAATGGCTTTGGCTTGGCTTCTCCTCTGCATAACTCTACGATGACTATCATCCATGGCCTCAAACAGGCCTGGTTTATATAGATCTGAAGTTGGTTATCCATCCCCAACTTCCTCCCAAAATTTGGGCTCCAAAAATGCCCAATATCTCCCAAAAATGGAGAAAATCCATTAAAAATAGGCTTAAAATCATTTAGAAATCCCAAACTATAGTAAAAAAACCCATTTGGTATAAAAATATGGTGCAGCCCCTAAACTTGCGTGCGCTCCTGGTCATATCGGGCCATGTGGTTGAGCGCTAGCCCCTCGGGCTATGCATTGGCCCTTCCCTCGCGCTCTAGCTCCTGGTTTTCGGGCATGGTACAGGACCATGGGCTAACACTCCATAACCCCCGTGCCCTGTTGTAGGGATAGACCCCGGTTCTATTGGGTGGAAGTTATATGTTGGCGCAGAACCAGGGGCTAGGACCTATCCATTACTCCATGCATTTGGTTGCCCGCGCCCTCGGGTGTATGGCCACAGTTGAAACCATGGGCTGGGGCTAAGCCCTAGCCCTTTCCGCACCCAAATATCTGTTGCAACAAACTTAAATACATTTATTTCCATTTACATAATAAGAACCAACATGGCCCGAGTGTTTAGCCCGGTCCTGCCAGTCCGTTGCGCGGAGGAGAGGTCGGGGGTTCAACCCCGGTGGAAACCATAATATTTTTCATAAACCACGAACCAACCACAGGGTGCCACGTGGAAGCCCATGACTGGGCCACATGGCACCTCAACAACCAATAGAAGAATGCCAAGTGT
Source organism: Picea engelmannii (assembly GCA_009831015.1). Classification (NCBI taxonomy): domain Eukaryota; kingdom Viridiplantae; phylum Streptophyta; class Pinopsida; order Pinales; family Pinaceae; genus Picea; species Picea engelmannii. The sequence continues at coordinate 162,522 of ML777654.1, read as the reverse complement.
TGAATGTTGGATGCCCCATGTGTCTGCCATGTACCCTATCCAGTCACTGCCCTGTCAGCGCTGCCACGTCAGTCTGTGCCATGTGCCACCCTTACAGTGGTGACACGTGTCACCCTCTAATTGGTCCATCTGTACCGTCATGTGCTCCATCACCTACCACGTGTCATCCCCAGGAGTTTCCATGTCAGCTCTACGACCGTACAACCTGTACAGTCAACCTGCCACGTGGCACTGTACGGATTGTACAGTCATCCCCTTTTTTTGCCTGTTTGGGTTTTCAGACAGAACGCGATATCTTTCGCATACGGAGCCCGTTTGACAAAGTAAATATATGGCCATAATCAGGTAGACGAGACAGACGCAATTGCGCTAGTTTCGTCAGATTCCGGGCACTTTCATTTTTGAGCCTTTTTTTAGCCCTGTCATGCTTCTGGATCCAATTCTGGATCACACTTCCCCACTAAAAGACCTTTTGGTCCCCAAAAGGTTACTGACTAGTCAACAAGCTTGGGATAGGCCACCCGACTTGTCCTCTATCTCTGAACTCTGTCCTGTGCCCCTGTCTCATCAAGATCAACTGTAACACAATCATGACAACTGACAATATATTGTTAGTCATTTGAACCCTGTTACATCTTACTGAAGCCACTATCATCCATGCAGAAAACCTTACTAATGACAACATCAAAAAGACGACTGCAAAGGAGCTGATATACTTGAAATATTTGCACGACATGAGCTTATCTTGAAGCAACTTATGATTGATTTTCCATTCAACAATCATTTCTTGTTCTTGCTTAAGATCGATTACTTCATTTGAAACAATTATTGGTTTGTTGCTTGCTTG
>ML777654.1:115503-142165 GCA_009831015.1 Picea engelmannii | reverse complement strand
GTGACCGTCGGATTTCCTAACTACAAATGCATACTAATGCATACTAAAGAAACACACTTTTACCTAATGACATATTAGACCAAGTAGATCTTAACTAACTCCTAAGTGTCTAAATATCCTAACACACAACACTTCAATATTGTGTCTTGCTCTCACACAATCGCTACACATTGCACTCTCACCTCTATGGGTATGCTCATATATATAGCATCTCTCAAATAGTTAAGCTAAATGATTATAATTAGATGCACCAGTTACACAATATGTTCACAAAAGAGTGCATGCATGCACATTCCTAACATAGTTGCATGCATGTGCATGTGACCGCATGGGAAATTTGTTGTCATGTTTCCAACATAACCTTGGTACATGAGAAAATCAACATCATACTCTCTTGCATGTGAAAGAACAAACTTGTATCCAATACGGATTACATCTGCATGACCAACAACCTACATCTAAATATTTTTCTAAATACTGGCTATTCTACGATTCATTGATTATTCATTAGCCTTTACGATCTTACACCACACCTCTTTATAGGATTTACAACAGGAAAAACACTAAAGACTTGGTGCCCAAAAATGGTTACAGATCCATGCAGATCATTGGCTACAAATACCACAAATATTAGTATTTTGTTACAGTCGACTCCAAGTCAGATTACCAGTCGACCTTCATCCAGTCTTCAGTCGGTCGCCACCCGATCTCCTCTCGGCCTCTTGTTGGTTGACCTCTTCAACTTGTTGTCAATTCCTTTAACATGTCGAACCACCGCGACCCTTGATTTCAAATTCACCTGGTTGACTAACTTCGACCGTCGATTTGTTGTTGATCTACCTCGACCCTTGACATGATGTCGATCCACCTCAACTAGAATTTCATGGGAAAGAATATAACAACCCAACACCAATATGGTCATGAACCACATGGTATGTCCCTGGTGCAGACAAGTCACCTGAGAAGAAGTGAGGGGAATCAATAAGGATGGTATAGAGATACCCTAATTGTGCATAAATCATATCATATTGTTAGTATTTTTGGATAGCTTCTTCCTCATTCCTAGGTAGAGTCATGGATACATCCTTCACAATGGGAGGAATAAGGGACTTCAGGAACCAGTCCATGAGGAAAGAATCAATAATTTTAGCTTTTTATAAGCCTCATTGTCTATGCCACTCATGGATGTGATCCAATATGTGAGTAGTAGTGATTTGAAAAAATCTAGTTAGTATTTCTATCCCTATCTCATGGAAAATTGGGAGTTGGAAGAAAGTAAGGAAAACTTTAGATATGGTCTCAAAGATTCTATGGATATTATTGGGTTTGTCTACATACCACTTGGTGGAAACACCCATCAAAGTGTGTATCAACCTAATCAAATCCTCCATTATGGAGTTAGAGGAACAACAAAGGTGGAAGGACATGATATGGTTGGAGAGATATTCTCTAGGCTTACCCTCAAACTTTGGGATGTTGGAGGGAAGTTTGTTTGGCATATTGGGACAAGTGGGATCATGGTGAATGGTATTTTCATTTAGTTTATTCAAATCAAGGAGATTTAAACCTAACATAAAAGGAATAGAAGTTTGATTTGCATTGCATCCAGGATTAGCTCCATCCATGTTGGAACTTGGGTTGGATGAATATGAAGGACCTAAGGAGGTGGAAGTGGGCCCAGAAATAGATATACCAATACCCCTCAATGGGTAAGGGGGTTCTGAATTGGAAGAGATACATCCCAAGGGTGGGTTAGGGAGGGGATCCATGTTTCATAGAGTAGGGAAGATAATGCATCTAATGGAAAACTCAGGTTGAAGTCCTTGTAGTTGACGAGATTGTATCTTATGGGGAGATATGGTATACTAAGGAAAATATTACCCTAACAAAAATCTAATCAACATCCTAATAAAAATAAGTGATGAATTAAAAAAATAATAATCAAACACACATACTACATGCTTATGTGGTACATTAAGTGGTTTTAAGTGTGTCTAAAAAATGGAATAAGACCTAACTCAAGAAGCTCCATCCTATAAAGAGAAAAATACTTGAGCCTATAAGATCAACTAAAATATCTCAAAAAAATCCTATTCTATGGATGGGGGCCTTCCAAACAACTAAAAACATGGGTAGATGAGGCCCCTTATGTACTCGAGTGAAGGTGTGAAAGATATAGTTATAAATATGGGATAGTGGGTAGTGATAGGTCCTAAAGGCTCGTAGAGATCCGTCCCAAGTGCCCTCCCTCCTACAAGAGCCACCTGGGTAAGAATACCTAAAACTGGTCACTAAGCTACATCTTCAAAGATCCGTGTAATAGGTTACCTTGCCTTCAAGCTAAAATCATGTGGTCCAGGGATATTTAGTAGTGGAAGAGTAAGGAGTATCAATCACACCTCCAGTCCATACCTTGGAATTATCCACTCTGAAAGAGAGCATCTGTGACCAAACGGGATGGGACCATGTTCGATTGAAAGGATTTTTGTTCCATAGAAAGTCAACCTCTATGTTTTGATGTAAATGGCCAATGGGAATACTTCGATTCATATCCCCACACTCCTAACTTAACTAAAAAAAAAAATTGGGTGCCCAAAGGGGATTAAATGTGTGTTAAGATAGTGGTTAATTTTAAGGTTTCGTTTGGTGTCATGAGCCAAGCATAATTCTTAGGGTGTGTTTTGTGTGCATATGTGGTGTGACCAATAACAAAAATGCTTGTAAATAAATAAACTTGAATTATAATGAATACAAAATCTAACTATTTATGTGAGAAAGTAATCAAATAAAAGTACTCAATGGTAATCTTTCCCTCTATCTAGATTTCTTTTTAAAAACATAAATAACTTGCAAAAATATCATATTTCAAAAACATAGATAATTCATCTCATTTTTGGCTCAAAAGCACACTCATACTCAATCAGATTTACTACAGAAAACACCTCTATTGGAAAACAAAAATTAGGGGTCCTATGAGGCATTTCTCTTTTTACTAAGAGGTTATGAAAATATGAACTGAAATACAGTCTATAACAACAAGTAAAATTAACCTCTAGCCATAACAAAAAACAAAAAATAACATTGGAAAGTTGATCGAGATTTTATGAGTAGAATGAAAAGAACACATATTTATATTATTAACAAAAATATACATCAAAGAATAACATAGATACAATAAAACTTGACTTCTATTCAATAAGGAAATATGTTGAAACTGTAAAATGCAGACTTTAACAAGCTTGCTAGAATGGTGGTGGCTTATCTTTGAGAAGAGATTTGACAGTTGCACTCATTCACAAGAAGATGATTACCATGAGGCTCCAAAATCCCTTTTTACATCAAACATGAATGCCAAAACCATACGCATCCAAAAACCTAACCCTAGGAGATGAAGCTCCAAAATTCATGTCGGTCCCAATGGGGTAAGTTGGTACATCAACTTCCCGAGGTCATATCTTTTGCATATGATATTCATTTTAGGTGCATGATAGTCCGTTGGAAAGGTATATCTAAGGAATACACATTATTCCATCACACTCTAACATAATCAACAATGTGACTGTGGCAGGCCCAAAAAACATTTTTTAGGGCCTCAAAATAGTCCCGCAAGTTTAGGACCCGAAAAGCTAGAAACAAATTGCCAAAATGAAAATTGAAAATGCCAATATGAAATGTGTATGTGAGCTAGTTAGAATAGATGGGTGGACACCGATATCCACCTAGATCAATCCTCCCCCCTTAGGAAGAAATGGTCTTCATTGCGTTGACTTTCCCCATCAGATGAAGAAATTTCTGTTGAATTTGGCCCCAGGTGAGCCACTTTCCTTGGTATAGGAGTTGTCCTGCTTTGACAACTCTATAAACGTGGATCTTTTGTTTGTGATTTCCCTTGACCTGTGTGTCCTCGATATGATCAATGGATCCCTATTCCATGTAGTCAGGGTTAATCTATGTTGGTGTCAATTGTTTTGCGACCTCTGAGGTGTCCAATAATGGTGGAAAGTATGGTCGAAGGAGGTCCACATTAAACACTAGGTGCAATCCAAGGAAGGGGGGAATGTTGAGCTCAAAATCATTGTCACCCACAACCTTGGTGATGGTATAAGTTCCATAGTGGAGAAGATGAATCTTTCGATGGGGTCCTGTAAGGCATTCTTTCTACAAGTGCAACCAAACTTTATCTCCCACTTGAAACTTTTGTGGTACTCAATGTTGATCATGACACTGCTTGTACATGGAATTGGACTTCTATAAAATATCTTGAACCCGTTAATGGATGTGATAGATATGCTCAATGAACTAGGTATATTTTTTGAATTCAGTTTGAGCATAGGATGAGTCTACCTGGGTGGCCGCAAGGGGTAGTGTAACATCCATGGGACCCAATGGTTGAAATCCCCCACCTGAAAGGGGTTGTGGTCGATTGAGTTATGTATGGATCTATTGTAGTTGTGCTAAACATAGGGAAGACTCTCATCCCATGTGTGGGGATGTTTGGAATTGTACATGTTGTTGGCACAGGGGCAGACCCACGATTCAACGCTACAACATCGCACCAAAAAAACCCTAACTACCGGCCCTTTCGGCAACACCTCCGAAGAAGATGAAGTATCACCTGAGGCAGAGGCAGGGGTGGTTGTAGGACTCCAGTGTCTACAACCTTAGCTGGGACACATATCTGTGATTCTAATACTTAACAGAGAACTTAGCAACTACAGTTCATCATCATTCAACTTAGTATATACTCCGCAGATAAAACAGAGCATCGTAACATTCATTCAGATCTAACGTATCTAAGCACTTAGCATAAAGAGATAGATTAGATCTAGCAGATTTAAGCACTATGCAAGTTCACATAGTTCATATCTAACATCCATATACATCGTTAGCACAAAGCATAAATAGATCTATCCATCTATATCAAATCACTTAGCATGTAAGGACATAAACACATCAACACATCGCACAAAGCATAGCAACACAATGTGTACGTTGTTCACCCCCACCATGGGGCTACGTACACCAACTCTTCTTCTTTATTATTTTCAATCAAGCTTCTTACAGGCACATAGCATCAAAATCCTACTCAGCAGAAGACAGGAGATTTGCACGCACTCTGCCAGATCCTCCTTCTTCGAGTTAGGGTACAACACCAAGCCTTCTTACAATTACTTGCACGTAGCTCTGCAAGTCTCACATAGTATGCACAAAGCATCTACAATCCATACTTAGCACTTAGCCCAATATCACACACACACACACACACACATATATATATGCCTCTCCTTACATTGCCTAGACATCTATTTATACTTTACATAATAGGCCAAAACATGGGTAAACCCATGGGCTGACATCCCCATACCCGTTACATAATCCCAAATCCCAAAAAGGACCCAAAAAGGGGTTGAGATCCTGCGATATCTACTTCATCTTGCGCTCCACCTTCGACAAGTTGTCGAAGTCCCAAAATAGGTCAAACTTGACCAAGGATCTCCCAAAATTGGTCAAGGGCCAACATGCCCCCAACACTCACCTGTGACTCGTCCCGAGTCACTCTGGTCTGGGTAGTTCTACTTCAAAAGCCTCGATCATGGCTGAAGCTGCTTCGACTTGTTGTTGTGCCACAACCTCTTATTCAGTGAACTCTTGGATGACTACCTCATTCACCGGTCCTTCTAGGCATTGTTCTATTGTAGCAAAAACTTTCTCCAATTCTGCTCCTCGACCTTCGATCTCTGTGAACAATTGGTAAGCCTTATCTTGTATAGGTTGGAGCCTCTAGGTTACTTCCATAACTCTTCTATGGATAGTGTGGATCTATTGTTGGGTGGTGCGTTTCTCTTGGGATCGCTTCATTCTTTCCACAACTGACAGGGGCTTCAATTGTGCCTGTATTGTCTCTACTTGTTGCTTCGCTTCCTGGAGCTGTGACTCCAGTGCCTGCAATTCTAGGTTCTCATTGAGTTGATCATACGTCTGGGCACTATGATTACTCAGTTTCTTGCATTCCATGGAAAGGGCCTTTATCCTTTCAACTGCACTCTAGGCGGTTGCTTCTCTTTTATCCCTTACATCCTGCAGAGTCTCGGGCAGTGTGCAGAGCTCTAAGTCTATGATGCGTTGTTGTAGCTGCTGGATATCTTCTGTGAATTTCTCTACCTGCTACGTGACTCGGTCCGCTGCCTTTATTTCTAAGACTATCACAGAGCGAAGTTCTCTGCTAACCGCTTCTTTCACTTCGATTTTCTCCGTGAGCAACTGTTGTTTTCCTTGTTGCATCTGTTCTTTTTCTTCATCGAACTTCTCTTGGAGATCAATATTTTCCTATTCTGTAGGGTTGCATTTTTCTACGAGTACGCCTTGCACTTGTTTCAAGGCTTGGGTGGCTTGTTCTATTTCTTCTTTTCTCCAATCAAGTGTGCGATCCTTCTAGTCATGAAATCTTTTAACTCTTTCTTCTTTTGCTCTAAAACTTCTTCTTCTTCCTTCCTTCTGGTCGGATCTCTTTCAATCCAAGTTTTTCCTAGTAACATGGTAAATGGGAGAATGTTCTCAATAAATTTAACAATTTCAAAATCCTCCTCTGTTGAAGTCCCATTGGCATTCATAGGTATCTGGGTGAGCTTTCCACATAGGTTTATCAACTTTCCTTTGAATAGTCTTATTCCTCCTAATGAAGGAATCATAGCAGGCCTTCCTATAGCTTCCTAAGTTCTTACTGTCATGATATTCACCTGTGTTTCCTCATCTAGAACACAGTCAATGTTGAAGTCTCCTATTCTTTCTTCTATGCATGTTTTTTCTTTGAAGATCTCTCATAAGATGACATGTTGGTGGTCATTCAGGGTGTCTTTTATCTATAGCAATACTTTCTCTGATTCTTTCTAGGGTTCTGCCATAATCGTAGTTTTTGGATTTGCCTTAGGGTTTTCTTGTCTCATGTTCATTCCTTCAAACTTAGCAATCATTCTAGGGAAATCCAATACTTAATGGTCCATAGATTTGCAACAAAGACAACTAGGTCTTCTCCCAGGGCACACCTTAGAAAGGTGTCCTAGTTTTCAACAACTGTAACAGAGGGTTAGTCCTTTCTTTCTTTTAAATGGTTCTCATCCTTTCATGTACTGTGCGCTAGGATCATAGTAGCTAACCTGCAAACATTTCTTTCTAGGATCTTGCATCCACTTGTTAGTCCAAACATTCTTTCTATGCATAGGTATAACATATCTTTCACTATTCTTATCAGATTTATGCATGTTAAACCTTCTTTCATCTATTAGTGCCCTAGTTTTCAAGCTAGTAAAGAATCTATCAAACATACCTAGATCCATACCGTTGAAACAAAAATTCCCACTTATCTTACTTCTACAAAGCACAAAGCTTTCAGATCTATAACTTTTCACTATTCTTACCTTTATCAGAGTACAGAGCTTCTAGATCTTACCTCATTTCTTCAGATCTGACCTCTTTTCTTGGCACAGAGCTTCACGGGTCAAGTGGAATGTTGCGCAGTAGGGAAAAAGATCTACGCACGGAGCTTTCACAGTTCCAGGTCGGATCTTTGCACAAAGCTTCTTCTTCCTCAGTTCCTAGCAATCACAATTTCAAGTCCCGACAATTGAACCATTTGTTGGCATAGGGGCAGACCCAGGGTTCAATGCTACAATAGCGCACCAACAAAACCCTAACTACCGACCCTTTCGGAAATACCTACGAAGAGGATGAAGTCTCACTCGAGGTAGAGGTAGGGGTGGTTGTAGGACTCCAATGTCTGCAGCCTTAGCTGGAACATAGATCTATGATTCTAATACTTAACAGAGCAGTTAGAAACTATAGTTCATCATCATTCAACTTAGTATCTACTTCGTTGATAAAACAGAGCATCCCAGCATTCATTCAGATCTAATGTATCTAAGCACTTAGCATAAAGATATAGATTAGATCTAGAAGATTTAAGCACTAAGAAAGTTCACATAGTTCAGATCTAACATCCATATACACTTAGTGTTGACCCAAAAATTTTCTCTGGGCTCAACATGGTGTTTTACACAGTTACTTCTCCATAAATTCCCCTTGGTGCTATGGTTCTAGTCAAAGACAGTGGCAGGGGTCATAGTTACTATGGCCTCTGCCCTTGAAAGAGTATCAGTTGGTTGCCTTCAGGGAGTTGTGGGTCTTCCCATGACATTTCTTCCTCATGTCAAGGTTGTTAAATTCAGGGAATACAACACTTCCAGGTGGTAGGAATCAGGACAAGATTTTCAATGGGCTATCATGAGCTTGATTCCGAGTCAGTATGACCCCATAAAAGGGACGCAAAGTCAACGTCACCCGAACGGCCAAAACCAATAGTTGGGACTTCCTGGTCTAATTCTGTTGATATTATGGTATCAAAAGGAAAATCAAACCCAAACATGGTGTAGGGAAGTGTGAGACCTTTCCAATGGTATATCTCGTGCTTGGTTCCGACCCCCGCTTGGTAAGAACGAGCTTTCACAAGTTCATGACCACTTTTGGACACCAAATTGGTCCCAGTGATTCATGATTTAAAATTAGTGGGTAAATAGTTATAAATTAGATATTCAATGATGCCACACTGTAATAGAATCATAAGCCTTTCCAACGACATCTCATTTGCCTCATTCTGACCTCGGATGGCCCGGTTAGAGCTGTCACAAGTTGGTCAATGATTTTAGGAAAAAAGGGGGTCTGCCAGCTCACATGGCGGGGTTTCATAATAGCTAAGACATTCATAAATGACCCCAACACAAAAATATATTGTCGCCTGATCGAAGAAATCATCGATACCTTTCTGACGGTACCTCATTTGCTTCGATTGGATATTGTATGGCGATTTGGCACCTTTCGCATGATTGGGTGTCATCTGGGCCCACCGAAAAGTCAGGAGTTTTAAGTGGCCACTGTTCCGGGCCGAATTTGAGGACTGAGGTGGAATTATCTCAAGTTGGTGATGACATATTCCAGATGGAATCGTCGAGACCTTTCCAACGATGTGACTTGTGTTCGATACTGACTCCATCTCACCGGGCAACATTTTTGGGCTAAGTTAGCAACATCAAGGTCAAAGTCAAAGTCAAAGTCAAACTTTGACTTGCACATTTTTCCAAGAAATATTAAAAAAAAATTAATTAAATTTTTTATTAAATATATGCAAGAAATTGGAAAATGTGGGAGGAGGCACGTAGCCTCATGAAAATTTTGGGGAAATTGGTTTTTTTGAAAAATTAAAAAAAAATCAAAATTCACCCTCCTCCCCTCTCCCAAGCCATTTTGACAGTTTGGCCAAAGGGGGAGAAATCTGCAACAGAAATTCATGGCAGAAGAGGGGGTTTTTTATGACAACAACTATAGCTCTGCAGTGGGAAGCCAACGTCCATGCAGCAATCTTCAAACAAATTAACCAGGTAACCCATCAATCCTCTTTCCAGGAAAAGAAACTAAGGAAGATTTTGATGGTTGTGTTCAGATCCTACATGAAGAATTTGTATTTTTCCTTCAAATTGATGTTTATTTTCCTGGTTCAAGTGTGGTATTGGCTACTGGTTCATAGTTATTTATTAGTTGTTGAGTTCAAGAATTTATGAGTGTGTAAAATATGCAAAGGACAGGGGATTCAAACCCCTCTTGGGCACCAGGCCCAAGCCTCCATGGCTCCTTTAGATTTTTTAAATTATGAAGTTATTTGATGAAGATTGCAGGCCTGGGCATGTCACTGGGAATCCCTGGGCTTTGAACCCCAGTCCTCCCCCTTCTCCTTTTCCCAGAAAGTTCAAGAATTGCCCATAAATTCAAATGGAGGGCAGGGGGTTTGAACCCAAAACCTCTCGTCCATTTTATTGCCAAAAAAACCCACAGTCCCAAAGTTTTGGATTTAATTTTTGGAGGTGGATGGCCACCCATCCACCACTTGGGCGCCACCACCGAGCTCCTCTCCTCTCGTTGCTGCATGCAACCCCACCTTTCCCATGGCCTCCACCTCCACGTTGCTCCCTTCCACGTAGCCTCCCCCTCCACATTGCTCCCTTCTCCCTCGCGCGACCTCCTCCTCCATTTCCCATTACCTCTACCTCTGCTTGCATGCCCTCACGTCCCTCTCCACCCTCACCTCCATTTCTGCCCCTGTCCTCCTCCATTCCCCCAATCTCGTCCCCTCTTCCCCTTTCCTCCTGTGCGCGCACTAGTCCTCCACCACCACGCATTCCCCTTCTCCCTCGCGCGCCCCCCTCCTCCATTTTCCATTACCCTCACCTCCCCACTCCATGTTGTTCCCTTCCACTCAGCCTCCCCACGCGGCCACCTCCCACCTCCCTCTCGTCCCTACCTCCATAGCCCGAGCTTCTCCTCCTCCCAGCCACCAACCACCTCCTCCATACCCCGTGGGCTCCTTTTTATCTTCGGCCTGGTCGTATAGTGACCAGGGGCTGACGGGTGGGGGTTTCAAATGAATGTCAAATGTTTAATTGGATTATAGTTTAATATTTAAAATTTGAGTTTAATTTTATTTTGTTTTTTTTTTAATTTTATATTATATTGAATTTTGAATTTTATTTTAGTTATAAATATATTATATTTGTAATTAAAATTATTTTTTAAATTTTTTTATAATGTTTGATTTAAATATAAATAAATTTTAAATGGGTTCTGAACTATATGTTAAAAATTTAATTCCCCCCCGCCTAACGGTCATTGACCTTTTTAATGTTATAACTTCGCCATACAGAGGCGGATTTTCGCCCGTGAATAGTTGAAATGACCGGGGTGAAGTCTAGAATACATCCATGATGTTTACCTTAGTAAATTCAGCTCATATTTTTAGTGACATGTCCCAGAGTGACAAGAACTCATTCTTGGCCCAACAAGCATGCACTGGAAAGAGGCCTAATTGGGGGCCTCCGAGGCCAAATTGGGCCAATTGAGAAAAACCCATTTCAGATATAGGTATACAGGCCTGTAGCAGCTTGTCAATTCTGGTGTCTAGTCCAGAATTTTACCCTAACTTCAAAATCTTCCCTGATTAGTCTCCTGGCCGGCTCCTTCTGCATACCTTCCCAGGGCCATATTTCACTCATCCGGACTCGGATTTGCACCAAATGAAAGGCAGTGGAAAGGTAAAATACATAGCTACAGAATGGGCACAACAAATAATATCTTTGTGGTTGTTGGGTATAGGGAAAAAACCTCTCAAAGCTTCAGGTCCAAGGGGTCCCTTCACCAAAAACAAGCCCAAATCAAAGGCATGCTTCGACCATCTCACAAGGAAACTTATAGGCAACAAAAGGGGGGTATAATCAGGTCTGAAAAATTCTCTAACAGAGGGCATTTCCTTACTTACAATGACCAAAGCCCAAAGGCCTCTTTCCCTCCAAAGAAACTCAACAATTCCCCACACCTTGGGGCTTCATTCCGGTTAATCTGCAAGCCATGGATGGCTAGGTATTGTCCTAAAACACCTCACCTACAGCTTCAAAACATGGAAGCAGTCAAAAATCCTTTGGGATGGCATAAATCCCAAGGCAAATGGTGATGTGGCATATCAAGTTTTGTCATTTTATGAAAAATGACTTTTTGTAATATGAACTCTCGCATGATTTACTTTTTGGCATGTTTTACTATGTAATTGAAAGGTCAAATCAAATTTGATTTTATCCCCTTTTGGATAAGGTTCTCTTTAGGATAAGATTCCCTTTTGTGGATAAGATACCTTCAGGATAAGGTTACTTTTTGTAAAAGGACAAAAATACTTTAGGGTTGGTCCACTTGTCACCTTTCCAAAAGTGACAAGTGTCTTGTGACCTAACCCTAAGCCTTCACCTCTCCTTTATAAGTAAGAGGGTTGGCATTGTAAAAAAAGGAGGATGAATATAGTAACAAAGCTTTGCTGAAATTTATAAGACTCTTTGTGTGTGTGATACTTGTTGAATTTTAGTTGTTGGATGTGTCACTTGTTAGTTAAGGGTTGAGGGGTAGGGGTAAATGCTTGGTATGTTAGCTATCTCCAAGAGGGATTGGTTGTTTGTTGTTGCTTCCTTGGGTTTAACTTGCTTACTTTCATCTTCTAACTACTTGGTTTAATTTGTTTAATGTGTTTTAGTGCAGATTTTTTAAAGTATTCAATTGTTTTCAGCCTTAGCTAGTGGTTGGGAGTCTTAGGGCCCCTTAGGAGAACCCTTAAATAGACCTCTTAGTTGGTTGTCCATACTTGTTTTCTTTATATTTTCATTCATGTATATTTCTGTTATGTTTTCTTACCATTAACCTTGTTGTCCCAAATAGGAAAATTGATCATTTTGGTCAATTTCCCCCCACGGGATAGTCATCTTAGTTGGTTGTTATATACTTTTTATGTGTAAATTTATGTTATGTTTATTGTAGTTTTTCCATGCATAAATACTAAAATTTCATTTTTTTCCTACAAGGATACAAACGGTCACCCACTCTGCTTCTCTTAAGTGGTTGGGGACCACTTAGAGACTTGTTTGAGGCAAAGGGGCCAACAGGGAAGCGAAGAAAAACACACATTTCGATTGGTAAATCCTACCCAATCACTCTCATATACACTTTAATTATCACTTGCACTCACTCCAAAAATTTCTGATACACATACCAATGTTTATATGTTTGATTTCTTGTAGGTAGCTTGAATGGTTCACTTGTCAATTCATGTAAAAAATCTTGTTAATACTTGTGTAGATAACCATCACAAATTTTATATTTCAAACACTAAATTTCCAATCCCCATACAAGGATTTAGTTGGGGCTTTCATGCATATGGCGGCTTTGTTGTTCGCAAAGAGCCTCAACCCGCTCCTTTGGGTTGAATGGTGTAATTGTCATGTTGTAATTATCTAATCTTGCTATATTTTTCATTGTATCACTTTTTGCTCACTAATCTACAGGTGGTTGCCCCTAAAAGGGCCCATGCAAAATCAACAAGATAAATATATGAAAAACGCCACCAAAAAAAAACTTGAAAACAATTCAGGGGTCCGCCCCATACATAGAAAACAAAAACTTATATTATTTAGATATTTACATATACATATTATCTAGCAGTGACATATATGTCACCTATCTATTTACTTGTTTTATGTACATAGTTTTAAATAGTTTTCAAATTCAGTAACCAAGAGGCACGCATGTGAAAGCAAGACGTGACCTCGCCACGTAGATGGTCTGGTATTTCATTTCATGAAATTTCAATTTCGTAGGATATTAAGAGTCAAAGCCAGGGAGTCTTCATCATGAGCCCCTCAGAAGTTGTCTAGTTAGTACAAGTCAAGTGGTCTTTCCTTAGTACCACACGGTCAAGGAGTTGATTAGCTTAGCTCGGTTGGAATACTACTCTGCTTGGGTAAGCTCAGCAAAAACCCTCTTTAAGGGGGTCCTGAGCCTCTTCCTTTTCGCAGGTATCCTTCTTCCATCCAAGCGGCTTTAAGAGCCCGAAAATGCTAGTGACAAGAAGTGGCTAATCCCTGCTTCTCTGAACTACATGGGGCACTCTTCAACCTAACCACCGTGGTCTACTAGGACTACTCTTCTTATACTGGTTGGCACAGTTCTGGGATGTGTTTTCCTGATCGTGATAACCTTCAAAACAGTGTAGTGGCCAAGGCATGTGATAAAATACTTTTAAAGTCAACCTTTCGTCAGTCCAGCTTTTCACTCACGAACCAAAATTGAAATTGTGAATACTTTCCCTTATATCATAGTTGTAACAACTTCTTACAAGGATGTTTATCTACTATTATAGCCCAATTTTGACTTAACAACCTTCCGGGAGCACTTCCCGGGTCACCCCGGAGGGTATCAAGCCATTCTGAGCTTATTTCCTTGTCTTGAAAGCTTCGAACAACTTGTTGTTCACAATTTAAAGCCATTTAAAAATACTTGGCTGTGGATTTTAATCCCTCTTTTCACTCTTGTTTCACATCCTTTTACTCAAGACATTCATTGGTTAATTACCCAGGACACCGGTTTATCCTGGGGACCCATTCTGGGGCAGTTTCCAACGCTTTAAGCAAGTGAACAACTCATTGTCTGCTTTATTTAGTTTTCTGTCCTAAAAATTAGTGAGCTCATTTTCGTCCCATTGTCCATAGTTTTCACCCCCCAGGCCATTTTGGCCATCCAGGAAGCTAAGGAATGATAACACCCAGGGTGGGTGGTCCTGAGAAAGACTTATTGTAAGTCTTTCACCTTTATTTTTCCCCTTCATTACTGCCTTAGGTGAAGGACCACCTGAGGTGTGGGTAGTCTCTATCTCGTACTGAGCTATCAAAGAGGTTGTAACCGGATTCACAGCTGGATAGGTCGGATCTGTACCAAAGGACATATTTTGCTTATAACACTTAGCAAGTAAAGACATAAACACATCAACACATCGCACAAAGCATATCAAAACAACATGTACGTGGTTCACTTCCACCCTGGGGCTACGTCCACCAACTCTTCTTCTTTATTGTCTTCAATCAATCTTCTTACAGGCACATAGCATCAAAATCCTACTCCGTAGAAGATAGGAGATCTGCGTGCACTCCACTAGATCCTCCTTCTTCGAGTTAGGGTACAACACCAATCCTTCTTACAATTACTTGCATGTAGCTCTGCAAGTCTCACATAGTATGCACAAAGCATCTACAATCCATACTTAGAACTTAGCCCAATATCACACACACACACACACACACACACACTTATATATATGCCTCTCCTTACATTGCCTAGACATCTATTTATACTTTACAAAATAAGCCTAAACATGGGTAAACCCATGGGCTGACATCCCCATAACCGTTACATAATCCCAAATCCCAAAAAGGACCCAAAAAGGGGTCGAGATCCCGCGATCTCTGCTTCGTCTTGCGCTCCGCCTTCGACAAGTTGTCGAAGTCCCAAAATAGGTCAAACTTGACCAAGGATCTCCCAAAACTTGTTAAAGGGCCAACACATGTGCAAGATATGCACGATCATCCAGTTGACGACCTCGGTTTGGCCATCTATCTGGGGGTGGAAGGCAGTGGATTTGGTGAGCTTGGTGTCTAGCAGTGACAAGAGGCTCGACCAGGATGTGTTGAGGAATCGGTTGTCCCAATTCGATACAACGGTTTATGGTATCCAAAAATGTACCCACACTGGTTCGAAGAAGAGCTTGGCAATGACCTTTGTTGTGATGCTTTTCTTGCAGGCGACCAAAATCACCATTTTAGAAAAATGATCAAACACCACAAAAATGCAGTCATTTCCCCACTTGGTTGATGGAAGGCATGACATTTAGTCCATCGAGATGGATTCTCGGGGCCTTTTAGGAGTAGGAAGAGAGGTGTACATGCCTTTTTTCTTAATGGTCAGTTTGGCAATGACACGGGAAGTGCAGGACATGATATACTTGTTGACATCTTGTCAAAGTTTCGACCAATAGAAATGTTGTTGCAACATTGCCACTATATTTTCTATGTTGAAGTGTCATGCCACCTGACTGTAGTGGGATTCCCAAATCAACTTCACTCACTCGCTTGATGGAACATAGAGATGGACCAGATGGCACAACATCTCGTATTGAAAATGGAAATTAGTGACAACTGTGTTTGCGACCAACATCTGGTAGGTGGTGGAAAATTCAAGATCTCTCTCATCGAGTTGGGGCCATCCAAAGGTCTGATGGCCGCAATATTTTAGCAGCATGGTGAGTGCGGCAACTGGAGGGTAGATGAGGAAATTAATGATGCGGTTGGTGCTTCATTTATTATAAATGATGTCGAGATGGAACTACTACAAGTATGTGGACCACTTTTGATGGTGACCATTCTACAATTTTCCTTATGTCAACATGAACTGTAGTGGCTTATGATCAGTGTGGATGATTGTCTCTTTCCCGAGAATGTAATGCCTCCACTGGCGAAAATATTTCACAATGGAGTACATTTCTTTGTCATAATTAGGGTACTTACGGATGACATTTGATAGTGTCTCACTACGATAGGCCATAGGGTGTTTGCGTTGAGTGAGAATTGCACCCACAACATAGTCTAAAGCATATGCCTCGATCTTAAAGGGTTGTTGTAGGTCGAGTAAAGAGAGAACTAAGGCTAAGAACAAGCGATGCTTCAAATCATTGAATACTTTATGTTGTGACAAGCCCCACATGAAACTTTCCTTACCACCCCACCTGGTTACTTGGATGAGGGTCGATGCAATATGGGAGAATCCCAACACGAACCTGCGATAGAAATTGGCAAGGCCTAAAAAGCTCCGAAGCTCAGTGAGTATGGTTTGGGATGGCCTGTAACGAATGAACTTGATCTTGGTTGGATCCACATGCACCCCATGCTTATCAAAAATGTATCCTAGGTACTTGACCATGTCCATGCCGAAGGAGCATTTTTCCAAATTTTCATATAGATTGTGATGTCGTAGAATGTGGAGACCCTGTTGAATATGCTGCAAGTGTTCCACCCAAGTCCTTATATAGATGAGGATGTCATCCATATACACCACCACAAAATAATTGGTGAAATGTCGCAAGATATTTTTCATCATCCTCATGAAACTTGTTCAAGAATTCTTCAAACCAAAAGGCATGACCAACCATTCGAAAAGACCTTCTTTGTACTTGAAGGCAATTTTCCATACATATGTCTGATCTATTGGGACCTGATGGTAGCCAAAATTAATATCAATCTTACTGAAGTATTTCTCCCCCTTGAAATGGTCAAGGAGATCGTCAATTCAAGGAATCGGGTACCAGTTCCTAAATCTGATTTTATTTAGGGCCCGATAATTGATGCAGAGTCGTCAGGTCCCGTCTTTCTTCTACACAAGAACGATTGGTCTTCCACACAGTGATGAGTTGGGTCAGATGTGCCACTTTTGGAGCAGTTCTTAGATCTGATGCTTGATCTCCTCATTTTCTAACAGAGAGTGGTGATAGACTGGCCCTTTGGGTAGCGATGTGTCAAGGGTTAGATTGATTGAATGCTTAACCTAATAGTGCATAGGTACCCTAGTAGGTTAGGATAAGATGTCTTTGTATTCTTCCACAACCTTATCCACTTGCTTATGTTCCGTGGAGAGATCGACCCCGGAGAGAGAATCACGAAGAAGATAAAATTTCTGGCCTGAGAGATTACCTTCCTGCATTGCTTGACAAAGATCAAGGAAATGGAAGTAGGTGGGACTACCTGAGGTATCCTGTACAATTTCTTGTCCAAAGTAATAATAACATTGCGAGGCCTAGACTCATATACAACATGCAGTTTCCATAAATAAGGTTGGCCCAAAAGAACATCACAAACTTCAAGGGGGGACTCATCTCACAATACCTCATCTTTAAAGAGCTTGATGTCGTAGGATAGGAGACGTTGTTAGCTGACGCGAAGATCACTTCCTTGGTGGAGCCATCTGATGGTGTATGGCTACGAGTGCAACATTGTCAGCAGGGCCAGCCACTTGACAACCTCCATTGAGATGAGATTCTTCTGACTACTGCTATCCATAATGAAGTGTAGTGGAGTACCCTTCACCCACATCTGTGAATGAAAGAGGTGCTCGCCTTCCTATGGCTCATTAGGTTCACCGGGATGGATATCGTTGGTATAAACAGTGGCATTGGTTTCCGCATCAATAATATGTCTCCCCTTTTTTGGTTTTGATTTAGATTCAGAATCCACATTTGATTCATAGGCTTTAACCTCAGCCACCAATGACTGCTTTGAGCGGAAATCAACATTGTTATGCTAGGGGCTCTTATGGAAGTCCCACCACTTCCCGGTGTCTTTCTTCATCTTTCCATTATCCTTCTTTGTTTGTGTTTTAGACTGGTTTTCATGAGGCTGTCCATATTTTTTTCCCTTTTTTTTAAGGTTTGGGGCTACCCTTTCCTTGCTTCTGCTATGATGGGTTCCCAGACCCAAACGGTCGTGTGTTTTTTTTAAGCTTCTGATCGATTTTGACAACATATCAATAGGTTGCGCCCAAGGACGATATGTCCATAAACTATATTTCTGTCTGGATGTATCTATGAATACATTTGCAGTACTTGAGCACCAGATGTTGCTTAGAATCTTTGATACCCATCTTGGTGCACAAGGTATGGAAGATATTTGTGAACTCTGGCACTATTTGGTCCCTTTACTGTCATTGTGTGGTCCATCTTGTATACAGGTCTTCATAACTTCCAATAGGGTATTATTGTTCCTTAATAGCATCCCTAAAGGACTCCTAGGTGAGTGCAACTGTAAATAATTAGGGTTCCTATGTTTCCTTTTGCTCACATAAAGTCTCCCATCAATTTTTGACATGGGGGACAACTTTGAGGAGCACAAATGTAATCTTTTCTTTATTGGAAAAGTTATGGAAAGAGAAATACCCTTCTAGCATATTCAACCATTTGTCTACAACATATGCGTATATCTTACCTTCAAATATAGGAATATCAAAGTTGATATATACCTTGAAGGGAGTGGCGCCTCCGGTCGAGAAAGATGTGTCGCATGTTGGTAGTCGTTGAAGGATTTGTGCAAAACTATCCATCATCTCATTCATCTGTTGCACGAGGGTATCATCGAGCAATAGTTTGAAAGGATCTCCTATCCCGTCATCTTTATTTTCTCTCACCATGGAAGGTTGGTTGGGAATGCGAGAGCTCTTGTCCTCAAGAGAAACAAGCTCGAGACCCAACTCTTTGTACCATGACCTCGTCGGGGACATTAACTAAGAATGACATGGAGCAGACTGATCTAATACCACTGATCTAGATTTTATGAGAAGAACAAAATGAATAAATATTTATATTATTAACATAGAGAAACAATGAAAAATAACATAGATACATTAAAACTTCGCTTCTATTCAATAAGGAAATATGTTGAAACTATAAAATGCATATTGAAACAAACTTGCTAGAATGGTGGAAGATTATCTTTGAGAAGAGATGTGACGGTTGCGCTCATTCGCAAGAAGATGATTACAATGAGGCTCCAAAATCCTTTTTTACATCAAACATGAATGCCAAAAACCTAGACATCCAAAAACCTAACCCTAGGAGATAAAGTGTCAAAACTCATGTGGGCCCCGTTGGGGTAAGTTGGTACATCAACTTCTCGGGGTCGTAATTTTTGCACAGAATATTTGTTTTAGGTGCATGATAGCCCGTTTGAAAGGTCTATCCGAGGACTACACATTATTCCATTAAAATCTAACTTCGGCTACAATGTACTATGGTGGGCCAAAAAAACGTTGTTTAGGGCCTCAAAACGGTCCCATAAGTTCAAGACCCAAAAAACTAGAAAAAACTGCCAAAATGAAAACGAAAACTACCAAGATGAAATCTGTATGTGAGATAGTTGGAATAGGTGGGTGACCACCGATATCCACCTGGATCAAAACTAACAGGAAATGAATTTTCACATACACCTAGGACTAGGTCAATGGTGTATGCACTTTTTTCCAAGATTTATGTGAAAAGGAAATGCCTAAATAACTTAAATAACAATCAAATGTTTTTGTTTTAAGCCCATTGTAACAAAAATGGAGAGTCAAATTTGAAAGAAAACAAATTGTTTGAAGGTACCAGAAAACCTAGGGCGTTTTGTTCCCAATATTATGAGAGTTCTTGAATAATAAAACATAGGTATAACAAAATCATTCCAAATTAATCCTAGTGGTCCTAAATAATACTTTAAAATCTAGAACAAAAACCTAAAAACTAAAAAAAATTGAGTTTTAGGGCCAATGCAAAATCTAACTTGGAAAAGTGTGTTGGGAGTGTAGAAACTTCCCTTGTTTTGTGTTGGAAAACAATGAGTGCATTTTTCAATGCACTTAATGCAAAAAAAAAACGCATTAGCACTTGGGGATCTTGTGGCAGCTGTGAGCTCATCTTTGCGACAGTCCTGAAGGGTTTCTAACACCTATTTTATGTAAACATGAACCATAAAGAAATAGGGAGGAAAAAATCCCTCAAAAACTCAGGAAATCAAATAAAATGATCTACAAATTGTCATGAATATTCCACTGGAACAGTTCATCACAAAAAATATGATAAATAAAACTAAAATCTACACAATGAAGGTTAAATTCCTTTATATTGTAGAATCTTTAGTTACTAATTTTTTGCTTATGCATGAAATAGATGAAAAGAGGAAAATAGAGAACAATAAAATATAATCACACACCATCCACAAAATAACACAAAGATATTCTCTGGGAAACCCTTATGGGAGAAAACTCAGCTAGAAGGTGAGGTTGCTCTTCTCTCTTTTCTCTGGTATGGAAATAATGCAAGTACAAAGGAGAAGGCACTCTCTATGGAGTTACCTGAGATCTGTGGTATGTTAGGCTACTACAGAACATTAACCCCCTATGTTATGCTCTCTAATTTTACACTCCCAGTTGTTCTACTTTTCTATGGAACAAAATACAATAACATAGAATTGAACCCCTTCTCCTCCTAGCGGCTTGGTATTTAATATAACTCAATAGTTGTTTAGGGTCAGGGTTTTTACTTCCTCAACCCTCAATTGTGATAATTCTTTGGACCTTCTAGAACATTCTTGAAATTTCTCACATGGATAACCCCATATTCAGGAGTAACAGGGGATGACGTGGCATCCTCTCGTACCATGGTGGTCAACACGGTAGGTCAACTTGCGAGAGGCGTAATTTTTGCATACAAGCTCCAATTGACATGATTTCTACATTGTTGGAAAGGTTTCGAGTAGAATATCCTCATGGGGTCCGAACTACGCTGGGGAAATTTTGATCCAAAAAAATTTCGTTTGATTCCTCAAAATGGCTCTGGAAGGTTTCCAACCTCAATTTTCCAAACTAGGATCTGCCATTAAAATGACTCTACAAACTTATTCTTCCTATTTTTTCCAATCTGAAAGCATCGAGATAGATGAAAAATAATATAATGATCCAATTTGGATTATGAAAAGACAAGAAAAACAATTTACCTAGACACCCACAACCATGGGTCACGAGATTGGTTTAGATCCCCAGTGGAGTCGTCATTATGTTGGTGTAAATCTATATATAGGGTTAGCAAATTTACAAATACCATGGTTGCTTCGAGATTATAGACAAATGTTAGAGAAAAACTAAAAACCCTAGTTTTAAATGGATAGATTCACTCTTAGATCTATGTTATGCATGCAAGCATAAGTAGAATGAAGCAACATAAAGAAGCAAGAATAATAAAGTTATCAAAGAATGAAATAATCCATTACACAAATGAAAAGGATTTACAACATCACCTATGGAGAAACCCTTGAAGATGTTGATCTCCTTGTGGCCTCTCCTTGGAAGGGTTCTTTGAATTCCCTGAGTGTGTGGTTACTCTCTCCTCTACTAATGGTTATAGATGATGGCTGCTACAAGAGAAAATCTGTGAAGAAACTAGGGTTTCCTAAGCTATGGGGCAAATATGATGACAAAACACCCACAATGGAGAGAAGGGAGAGAAAGAATGGAGGAGAGGAAAAAATGAATGAAATAATGAGATGGAAAACCAACTTATTTTTATAAGCAAAATTTTGAATTCTCTTATTATTTTTCTTTTTTTGAAAAAAATATGAAAATAGGTTTTATGACTTTATTAAGTGAAAATAACTTTAGGAAAGAAGTTTCTATAAGTTATATGAAAGAAATAAGTTATATGAAAGAAATATGGTATAAAAATGAGTTTTATATCGCGGTCATATCATTGCTAGTACATTCAAATACACTTCACATTTTGTTTTAGATAATGGATTTTTAGGTGATAACACCAAATATTATAATATTATATATAAGTACATTATTACAAATCTATTTTAATTTAATATTTTTTAATTATTAAATTTAAGTGAAAATAACTTTAGGAGAGAAATTTCTATAAGTTATATGAAAAAAATATGGTATAAAAATGAGTTTTATATCACGGTCATATCATTGCTATTACATTCAAATACACTTCACATTTTGTTTTAGATAATGGATTTTTAGGTGATAACACCAAATATTATATATATATATATATATATATATATATATATATATATATATAAGTACATTATTACAAATCTATTTTAATTTAATATTTTGTAATCATTAAATTTTTTTGCCATATACTCAATATATTCAAAGTTAGAGATACATACTTAATAGATTAAACTAAATCTAAACTAATTATGAAAATTAAAACTAAAATGTTCCTTTATTAACTTTCCTTCAACGTTCATACTCTCTTTGTTAAGCCTTTGATTAACTTTCCTTCAACATTCATACTCTCTTTGTTAAGGTTTTGATGTACTTTGAAGGGTCATGGCCCCTTCTAGAGTTATAGTCCAATTCATGTATCATAGATGCTACCCATATAATGGACAAACATGGTTGACTTAATATGGCTTAGAAGGTAGATGCAAACTATTTTCCTCCCTTTCTGTTTTCTGTTTATAACCTGTTCCAGGCTTACTAAAGAAATTTTTGCATTGAATGAAATGTGATCAGGGCAGAGGGTTGCGCAGACAAAATAAAAGAAACGTGCAGATTGGCAGGCCATCTATTGAATACTAGATATTTGACCGAGAAAATCAAACACGGGTTCTTTGTGAAGTTATCGCGACCGTTACATCCACCTGTCTGATTTCCCTGTTTGTAACGTCGTCCAGAGTTGACTAAGATTTAAGCCGTAAACAGAATTCAAAATAAAACACCTTCACTTTGAAAATTTTGGATAGATTATTCTGGAAGATCGTTGCATGTGATAATTAAATTTGGGCCCATATAGGAAGTTGGACTCGTCAACTTTACTTTATGAATTCTTCAGAATTAAAAATAAAAAGGCTGTTGCTTTGAAAATTTTGCATAGTTTATTCTGGAAGAATGTTAGCATGTTTACGCCGAGGTGTATATCTATTGATAATGGGCACAATTAATCACCTTTTAATCTAAAATTTTAATCAGAGGGCTAATAATTGAAGATGCTGTCATATTCTTAGTCCTCCTCCCAAATCAATGAATGTGATTTACTCTTCATAACTTCCTTGTATTTTTGAATGCATCAGTTAACCTGTTTACTTTTTAACATTTACCTAATCATTTTAAGAAATTACTGTAGCCCTATATGATTGCCACGTTTGTTTAAATGATTAACTTTTGGGATTACCACGTTTGGATTTGCTCAGGTGTAGGTGCGTTTCATTTTCTGAGCATTTCATTTCTGACTTTCCTCAACTATCCGCTTGCTTCATTTTCTTTTTCTGGCTGTAGGCACGTTTCATTTTCCAATTGTCCGTACAATTCATATTCTCGCTGTGGTCACGTTCCATTTTCCAGTTGGAAGCTGGTTTTTTCGTGGAAGACGAGGAAGCGGAATTTCTCTTGGCGGACGAGGAAGCGGATTTTTTTCGTGAAGAATGATAAAGCTGAAGCGTGGAAGATTTGGGATCGGTGAGAATCATACTAGGAACGTTCGCGGAGATCGGATAAGACTTCGTAGGCGCCTAGGATTTCCGGGAACTGCCCGGTTGCCTCCTCCATCGAAACACCACTCAGAACGGCTTTGTCGGGGTGGAGTTTCAGCGCCAACTTTCTGTACGCTGCACGGATTTTGTCTTCGGGTGCGGTGATCTCGATGCCCAGAATTTCGTATAGGCATCTATCCGGCCCTCTCGCTGCAGCCATTTTTGTTTGGAAATTGCAGGAGTACATTAAAGACTCTAGTTTTCAATTGAATTTTGATTTTGGTTGGGTTTTGACTAACAGCTATCCCTGAGAGGAGTTTAGAGCCGCGACAATGTGAATCTGAACTGCGCAAAGAAACGCGAATTAGGTATTCGAATTAGGTATTAGTTCTATATATATAAGCACATTCCAGTTGTCCTCACATTTCATCATTCCAGTTACAGGAGGAAGTTTTGACATCGCCTTTCGGCGTTCATCAGCCACGATTTTGAGTGGCTGTGTTAGTATAATTAAATTTGGATCCATTTTGAAAGTTGGATTTCGTGAACGTTATGAGTTTTGAAGTTTGTTTCAGAGAATTAGTAACTTTTAGGTGTTGATAGGATATCAGATTTTTTTTTTTCTATTTTTACTGAAAATTTTGTGAAAAATTATTAAATCTAAAAATTTGAGTGGTTAATTCTGTATAATTTGAATGCCTCAATGTTTTACAAGAAAATAAATCCATTTCTTTCAATTTAAAAAACAAAAAATTGTAATTTTTTACAAATTTATATCTCAGATTCCAAAAAAAACAAAACTTATAACAAAATAAAACGTATATAACGCCAGTTTTTGTTTACATTTCATTTGGAGAGTCGAATAGAGGGCACGGCAAGGAAATAGACAGCCCAACAGACATCGTTTGTTGTCAATTTTTTTCAATGTGAGGGAGATCGTCCCTTGACCGAATTATGAGTACGGGCATTGCGTATTGGAATCTGTGTCCAGTAACTGATTTGATTAAGCGATCAAATAAGGAGAGGCCGACTCTGACTCTGACTCTGATCCATTCATATTCAGGTTTACAGCTGCCAAGGACTCATGCAATTCATATAAGTCGTCGTAAGTCCGCTCACTCAGTCTAGGATAACTTAACTTCAAATTACGCTTGTTCAAGATTTCGTGTGGATTCACTGCGGAATTTAGATGTACATTTTTTTTGTTTATAAAAAATTAATGAAATTTCAATATTTTTGATACTTTTCATTTAGGTTTACATTTCATTTATATTCATATAAACTAAAATTAATAGCATATAATTTTTTAATACCTTTTAATTTAAATACACTTTTAGTGGGTTTAATGGTTAAGAATATGTGTCTTTTTTTAAGAGGTCACAAGTTCAAATCCAAAGGGGGTAGGGTATGTATACCTATTTGGAAATTGGTTTCATGTCATGGTGTTTTGGGATTTTGTTAAATTTAGCTTGAATAGTATTTTTAATTTCTTCACTATTGTGCAGAGCCTAGTGTCATCCATGTTGTGTAGTGCATCCCCAAACTTCACATCCATATAAGATAATATGTGTGACATGAGATATTTGATTCACATGTTATCAAAATAAATATACAAAGAAAAACACACAAATGTCCATTTTGCAATTTAAATGAGCTATCAATAACACACATCTTAGCTCGGAATTTATTATTGGGAGAGAGGCCTCAAATAAGGCCAAGACAATGTGAGTAGTATATGGAGGAATTTGACACTCTTTACACACAACTCATTCGAGTTTAATTAATCACCAGATAGATTGAAAAAAACACATATGATTTTTGCAACTTCCTCCTCGCTTCCAATCCACATTCAAAACACAGTTAAAGCAAGACACAAGACACAAGTAGGATGAATTTTCAGTTTTACAGTTTAAATGGAACACATCTCAACACCGAATGTTTGATTGGTAGGGGCCTCAAATTAGTACTAGCACATTGAGATAGTTGGTATTGTTAATATTATGGTAGTTGCGGGAGGTATTTACCCCCATGTGTGAACCTGACGAGAATAGAAGACTCCGAAAAGCAAGAGAAACCCTAATGAGTTGGATAATAACCCTAGAAGCCTTGTCGGCTCAAGAAGAAAATTTATATTAGGCTATTAGCCTCCAAGAGAAGAAGTCAGCCAGAATTAATAATAATATACTGAACAAACACATACCCAGAAAGAGAAGTTGTCCCCAGTAAACTGGCAGGATTACTATAAATACAGGGCGTCAGTTCTCATTTGTCACATCTCAGGACTGCAGTTTTCCCAGTTGGTGCGCACTGCAGTTGCAGTCTAGTGTGCAGGTTTGGAGGAGGGTTGCAGGTGTAGCTGCAACAACAATTAGTTTCAGTATTGGCTTGAATATCTCTTGGCTAGGGTTTGGAACATCTTATCAGTCTTTTGTGTTGCGCTATCCTTGGGGAGAGATGCGTTTCTCTTTGTTTGACTATCTAGCCTAGGGTTTGCTTCTGGAGGAATTCTCAGTCAAGGTTAAGGTGCTCGGAGGGAGGCTTCGGCCTAAGGTTGGGTGACGAGGGTATCGTCAATGGTAAAATGAGCAAACCATCTTCTATATTCTAACAGGTTATGGGCCCACACCCCTTCAGTCAGCCTAAAACGCTGGAAGGAAACATAGCCGCTAGATATTGAGCTCGTTGAGGAATTGTCGCTAGGGTTACTAGTAGGAGCAACTTCCAAAAGCACTGCAGCTAGGGTTACCAGCAGAAGCAATTGCAGAAACCCTAAACCTCTTGTTGAGGCACCTTAAGTGACGAGATTGACCTAATCTCCGGATAGATCAGTGCACCCTAGCCCAATGCATCTCCTGGTACTCTCAGAAGGCCAAGACGTGAAGTTTGAATTTCTGGTCAAATCTAGGGTTTGACCAGTCAAGCAAGCCATAACGAATTCTATGAATTCTGAGAACAAGCTAGATGGAGCCTCTAACTTCAGAGCATGGAAGTCAAGGATTGACCTCATCCTTGCTAAGAATAAAGTGTTGGATATTGTGAAAGAAAGATCGCGAAGCCAGAGTTTAAAGAAGGAGAAGAGAAGGAACCGCAGAACGTTGCAGCTATGGAGAAGTTCAAAGATGTTGACATCAATGCTATGAGTATCATAGTGGATTCCATAAAAGACCACTTGATACCCTACATCTCCCATCTTG
>ML777654.1:69138-112039 GCA_009831015.1 Picea engelmannii | reverse complement strand
AGTATGGTTTCGAGAAATGATGCAGCTGATGGTGATGGTGATGCTCATGATCTAGTCATGAAATAGTCTAGATGACTATATTGATGCTACCGGGTAAATGATATGTTTTGTGCTCAAGTCCATTACCTGTAAATACCTCTCTAACTAGGAGGGAGTGTTAATATTATGGTAGCTGTGGGAGGTATTTACCCCCATGTGTGAACCTGATGAGAATAGAAGACTCCGAAAAGCAAGAGAAACCCTAATGAGTTGGCTAATAACCCTAGAAGCCTTGTCGACTCAAGAAGAAAATTTATATTAGGCTATTAGCCTCCAAGAGAAGAAGTCGGCCAGAATTAATAATAATATACTGAACAGACACATACCCATAAAGAGAAGTCGGCCCCAGTAAACTGGCAGGATTACTATAAATACAGGGCATCAGTTCTCATTTGTCACATCTCAGGACTGCAGTTTTCCCAGTTGGTGTGCACTGCAGTTGCAGTCTGGTGCACAGGTTTGGAGGAGGGTTGTAGGTGCAGCTGCAGCAGCAGTTAGTTTCAATATTGGTTTGAATATCTCTTGGCTAGGGTTTGGAACATCTGGTCAGTCTTTTGTGTTGCGCTATCCTTGGGGAGATATGCGTTGCTCTTTGTTTGACTATCTAGCCTAGGGTTTTCTTCCAGAGGAATTCTTAGTCAAGGTTAAGGTGCTCGGAGGGAGGCTTCGGCTTGTGGTTGGGTGATGAGGGTATCGTCAATGGTAAAATGAGCACACCATCTTCTATATTCTAAAAGGTACTCAGAAAAATTTGAATACCTCTCCACACATAATAGGTTTGGGGTTGATTGGAATTAAGATGGACAAAAAAACTAGAGCAAGTATACCATGCAATCTATGGAAATTACAATAAAACTCATGAAAGTGGGTACTGGTCCTTGCAGAGAGTTTGGTATTTTGATTAAAGATAAATGTGTAATAGGAGGTTTCTAGATCGAGGTTTTCAGACCAACCATATGTTTTATATAACTTTTCTTGATGATGGACCACACTGGCTTGGTCTGAAACGTCGAATATAAAAAACCAATGCGATGAATCCAAAAGAACTACCTCATCACAACAATGGTTGCAAAAGTCTTAGAACATAAATAAAGAAATATACATAGATATTGTGAAATACACATAAATATTGCAATAAACACAGAGATACAATAATGCACAATTTTTATTAATGAGAGAATGCATAGAAATTGTAGAATTACAAAGTGAATGACTCGTCGGAATGGTGGAAGCTTATCTCTGAGAAGAGATGTGATGGATACGCTCATTCAAAAGAATATGATGGCTACAATGCGGCTTCAAATTCCTTTTTAACATAAAGAAAATCCAAAACCCTAACCCAAGAATATGAAAATCCAGCAGGTTTGTGGACCCTGTTTTGGGTAGTTTGGTGTATCAACTTCCTGGCAGCGTAACTTTAGCATACGATCTACGTTTGAGGTGAACAATAGATCATTGCAAAGGTATTGACGAGGATCTGCATTTCATAGGCTCAATAATTGCTTCGTAGATCTGCATTTCATAGGATCGTGAAAAAATGTCGTTTAGGCCCTTAAAATGGCCCCAGAAGTTTAGGACTCGAAAAACTACTAAAAATAGTAAATTACCAAAGAATTGTTTTGAGCTAGTTGGAATAGGTGGGTGACCACTGATAGCCACATGCATCAATCCTCCCTCTTTAGGAATAAATGGTCTCCATTGCGTTGAGTTCCTGGGGGAGAGGGAGAAGCATTTGTTGAATTTGAGCCTTGGTGAGTTTCTTTCCTTGTTGGAGAAGTTGTGTTGTTTGGCTTGTGGAAGGTTGTTGAGAACTTGATATTGGAAGAGTTGGATATTTTTAACTAGTCTGGCCACATGAGATGACTGTGCATGGAATGAATCTTTGCACGTTGTTGCAGTCTTTTCGACCTACTTTTGTTGGATAGAAGGTGCTTGGACTGAGGCTACAGTGGTTGCAATGTCCTTTTGTTCACCTTTTGAACAGATTGTGAAGAGGTTGAACTTTGCAATATGAGAGATAATTTTTCGGTATAGTAGTTGTAACTACCTCTAGTATCATGTAGGGCTGACCCCCCAAAGTAACAATGACACTACAGGGACGAGACTCATAAACAACATGACGCCTCCACATATATGGATGGCCTAATAGAACATCATAGACTTATAGTGTGGAAATATCACATGGTACCTCATCCTTAAAGGGCTTGATGTTGTATGATAGGCGACACTGTTAGCTAACAAGAAGATCTCATCCCTGGTGAAGCCATTCAATGTTGTATGGTTGCGGGTGTGGTGTTGCAGGAAAATCCAACTATTTAACTACATCTGTTGAGATGGGGTTCTTTTGGATTCTACAATCAACAATAAAATGCAGCGGGGTCCCCTTCACCCACATATGTGAATGGAAAATATGCTCCCCCTCCTCGAGATCCTCTTATTCTTCTAATTGGATTGTTGTGGTCATGACAATGGTAGTGGGTTCTTCATCAATTATCTGTCTCCTTTTATTAGTGTTTGAATCGAAGTCTGAGTTAGGGCTCGGATCTGTTTCTTTGACCTCAGCCACCAATGACTGTTTCGAGCGACATTCATCGTTATTGTGCCAAGGAATTTTGTGTAAGTCGCACCACTTACCAGTGTCCTTCTTCATCTTCCTGTTACCCTTATTTGAAACCCCCACCTCTCCCATGGCCTTCACCTCCACGCTGCTCCCTTCCATGTAGCCTCCCCCTCCACATTGCTCCCTTCTCCCTCGTGTGACCTCCTCCTCCATTTCCCATTACCTCTACCTTTTCTTGCATGCACTCACCTCCCTCTCGACCCTCACCTCCATTTCTTCCCTTGTCCTCCTCCATTCCCCCAATCTCGTCCCCTCTTCCCCTTTCCTCATGTGCGCGCACTAGTCCTCCACCACCACGCATTCCCCTTCTCCCTCGGGCGGCCCCCTCCTCCATTTTCCATTACCCTCACCTCCCTCTCGGCCCTCACCTCCCCACTCCACGCTTCTCCCTTCCACTCAGCCTCCCCACGTGGCCACCTCCCACCTCCCTCTCATTCCTACCTCCACAGCCCGAGCTTCTCCTCCTCCTAGCCACCAACCACCTCCTCCATACCCCGTGGGCTCCTTTTTATCTCCGACCTGGTCGTATAGTGACCAGGGGATGACGGGTGGGGGTTTCAAATGAATGTCAAATGTTTAATTGGATTATAGTTTAATATTTAAAATTTGAGTTTTTATTTTTTATTTTATATTATATTGAATTTTGAATTTTATTTTAGTTATAAATATATTATATTTGTAATTAAAATTATTTTTTTTAATTTTTTTATAATGTTTGATTAAAATATAAATAAAATTTTAAATGGGTTCTGAACTATATGTTAAAAATTTAATTCCCCCCCGCCTAAGGGTCATAGGCCTTTTTAATGCTATAACTTCGCCATACGGAGGCGGATTTTCGCACGTGAATAGTCGAAATGACCGGGGCGAAGTCTGGAATACATCCATGACGTTCACCTTAGTAAATTCAGCTGAGATTTTTAGTGACATGTCCCAGAGCAACAGGAACTCATTCTTAGCCCAACAAGCATGCACCGGAAAGAGGCCTAATTGGGGGCCTCCGAGGCCAAATTGGGTCAGATGAGAAAAAAAGATTTTAGCTACAGGTATACAGGCCTGTAGCAGCTTGTCAATTCTGGTGTCTAGCCCAGAATTTTACCCCAACTTCAAAATCTTCCCTGATCAGTCTCCTGGTTGGCTCCTTCCGCGTACCTTCCCAGGGCCATATTTCACTCATCCGGAGTCGAATTTGCACCAAATGAAAGGTAGTGGAAAGGTATAGGATAGAGCTAAAGAATGGGCACAACAAATAATATCTTTGTGGTTGTTGGGTATGGGGAAAAAACCTCTCAAAGATTCAGGTCTAAGGGGTCCCTTCACCAAAAACAAGCACAAATCAAAGGCATGCTTCAACCAGCTCACAAGGAAACTTATAGGCAACAAAGGGGAGGTATAATCAGGTCTGAAAAATTCCCTAACAGAGGGAATTTCCTTACTTACAATGACCAAAGTCCAAAGGCCCCTTTCCCTCCAAAGCAACTCAACTATTCCCCACACCTTGGGGCTTCATTCCGGTGAATCCACCAACCATGGATGGCTAGGTATTGTCCTAAAACACCTCACCTATAGCTGCAAAACATGGAAGCAGTCAAAAATCCTTTGGGATGGCATAAATCCCAAGGCAAATGGTGATGTGGCATATCAAGTTTTGTCATTTTATGAAAAATGACTTTTTGTAATATGAACTCTCGCATGATTTACTTTTTGGCATGTTTTACTTTGTAATTGAAGGGTCAAATCAAATATGAATTTATCCCCTTTTGGATAAGGTTCTCTTTAAGATAAGATTCCCTTTTATGGATAAGATACCTTGAGGATAAAGTTACTTTTTGTAAAAGGACAAAAATACTTTAGGGTTGGTCCACTTGTCACTTTTCCAAAAGTGACAAGTGTCTTGTGACCTAACCCTAAGCCTTCACCTCTCCTTTATAAATAAGAGGGTTGGCATTGTAAAAAAAGGAGGATGAATATAGTAACAAAGCTTTGCTGAAATTTATAAGACTCTTTGTGTGTGTGATATTTGTTGAATTTTAGTTGTTGGATGTGTCACTTGTTGGTTAAGGGTTGAGGGGTAGGGGTAAATGCTTGGTATGTTAGCTATCTCCGGGAGGGATTGGTTAACTAGGTGTTTGTTGTTGCTTCCTTGGGTTTAACTTGCTTACTTTCATCTTCTAACAACTTGGTTTAATTTGTTTAATGTGTTTTAGTGCAGATTTTCTGAAGTATTCAATTGTTTTTAGCCTTAGCTAGTGGCTGGGAGTCCTAGGGCCCCTTAGGAGAACCCTTAAATAGACCTCTTAGTTGTCTGTCCATACTTGTTTGCTTTATCTTTTCATTCATGTATATTTCTGTTATGTTTTCTTACCATTAACCTTGTTGTCCCAAATAGAAAAATCGATCATTTTGGTCAATTTCCCCCCACGGGATAGTCATCTTAGTTGGCTGTTATATACTTTTTATGTGTAAAATTCTGTTATGTTTAGTGTAGTTTTTCCATGCATAAATACTAAAATTTCATTTTTTTCCTACAAGGATACAACCGGTCACCCACTCTGCTTCTCTTAAGTGGTTGGGGACCACTTAGAGACTTGTTTGAGGCAAAGGGGCCAGTAGGGCAGCGAAGAAAAATACACATTTCGATTGGTAAATCCTACCCAATCACTCTCATATACACTTTAATTATCACTTGCACTCACTCCAAAAATTTCTGATACACATACCAATGTTTATATGTTTGATTTGTGTAGGTAGATTGAATGGTTCACTTGTGAATTCATGTAAAAATCTGGTTAATACTTGTGTAGATAACCATCACAAATTTTATATTTCAAACACTAAATTTCCAATCCCCATACAAGGAGTTAGTTGGGGCTTTCATGCATATGGCGGCTTTGTTGTTCGCAAAGAGCCTCAACCCATTCCTTTGGGTTGAATGGTGTAATTGTCATGTTGTAATTATCTAAGCTTGCTATATTTTTCATTGTATCACTTTTTGCTCACTAATCTACAGGTGGCTGCCCCTAAAAGGGCCCATGCAAAATCAACAAGCTAAATATATGCAAAACACCACAAAAAAAAAAACTTGAAAACAATTCAGGGTTCCGCCCCATACACAGAAAACAAAAAATTATATTATTTAGATATTTACATATACATATTATCTAGTAGTGACATATATGTCACCTATCTATTTACTTGTTTTATGTACATAGTTTTAAATAGTTTTCAAATTCAGTAACCAAGAGGCACGCTTGCGAAAGCAAGACGTGACATCGCCACGTCGATGGTCTGGTATTTCATTTCATGCAATTTCAATTTCGTAGGATATTAAGAGTCAAAGCCAGAGAGTCTTCATCAGGAGCCCCTCAGAAGTTGTCTAGTTAGTACAAGTCGAGTGGTCTTTCCTTAGTACCACACGGTCAAGGAGTTGATTAGCTTAGCTCGGTTGGAATACTACTCTTCTTGGGTAAGCTCAGCAAAAACCCTCTTTAGGGGGGTCCTGAGCCTCTTCCTTTTCGCAGGTATCCTTCTTCCATCCAAGCGGCTTTAAGAGCCCGAAAACGCTAGTGACAAGAAGTGGTTAATCCCTGCTTCTCTGAACTGCATGGGGCACTCTTCAACCTAACCACCATGGTCTGCTAGGACTACTCTTCTTATACTAGTTGGCACAGTTCCGGGATGTGTTTTCCGAATCGGGATAACCTTCAAAACAGTGTAGTGGCCAAGGCATGTGATAAAAACAAAAAATTGACCAATAAAATACTTTTAAAGTCAACCTTTTGTCAGTCTAGCTTTTCACTCACGAACCAAAATTGAAATTGTGAATACTTTCCTTTATATCATAGTTGTAACAACTTCTTACAAGGATGTCCATCCACTATTATAGCCCAATTTTAACTTAATAACCTTCCGGGATCATTTCCCGGGTCACCCCGGGGGGTATCAAGCCATTCTGAGCTTGTTTCCCTGTCTTGAAATCTTCAAACAGCTTGTTGTTCGCAATTTACAGCCATTTAAAAATACTTGGATGTAGATTTTAATCCCTCTTTTCACTCTTGTTTCACATCCTTTTACTCAAGACATTCATTGGTTAATTACCCAGGACACTGGTTTATCCCGGGGACCCATTCTGGGGTAGTTTCCAACGCTTTAAGCAAGTGAACAACTCATTGTTTGCTTTATTTAGTTTTCTGTCCTAAAAATTAGTGAGCTCATTTTCATCCCATTGTCCATAATTTTCACCCCCCAGGCCATTTTGGCCATCCAGGAAGCTAAGGAATGATAACACCCAGAGTGGGTGGTCCTGAGAAAGACTTATTGTAAGTCTTTCACCTTTCTTTTTCCCTTTCATTACTGCCTCAGGAGAAGAACCACCTGAGGTGTGGGTAGTCTTTGTCTCGTACTGAGCTATCAAAGAGGTTGTAACCAGATTCACAGCCGGATAGGTCGGATCTGTCCCAAAGGACAGATTTTGCTTATAAAACTTAGCAAGTAAAGACATAAACACATCAACACATCACACAAAGCATAGCAAAAAAAAATGTACATGGTTCACTCCCACCCTAGGGCTACGTCCACCAACTCTTCTTCTTTATTATCTTCAATCAAGCTTCTTATAGGCACATAGCATCAAAATCCTACTCCGTAGAAGACATGAGATCTGCGTGCACTCCACTAGATCCTACTTCTTCGAGTTAGGGTACAACACCAAGCCTTCTTACAATCACTTGCACGTAGATCTGCAAGTCTCACATAGTATGCACAAAGCATCTACAATCCATACTTAGCACTTAGCCCATTATCACACACACACACACACACACACACACACATATGCCTCTCCTTACATTGCCTAGACATCTATTTATACTTTACAAAATAAGCCTAAACATGGGTAAACCCATGGGCCGACATCCCCATAACCGTTACATAATCCCAAATCCCAAAAAGGGGCCAAGATCTCGCAATCTCTGCTTCGTCATGCGCTTCACATTCGACAGGTTTTCGAGGTCCCAAAATAGATCAAACTTGACCAAGGATCTCCCAAAACTTATTCAAGGGCCAACACATGTGCAAGATATGCACGATCATCCAGTTGACGACCTCGGTTTGGCCATCTATCTGGGGGTGGAAGGCAGTGGATTTGGTGAGCTTGGTGTCTAGCAGTGACAAGAGGCTCTACCAAGATGTGTTGAGGAATCGGTTGTCCCAATTCAATACGATGGTTTATGGTATCCAAAAATGTACCCACACTAGTTCGAAGAAGAGCTTGGCAGTGACCTCTGTTGTGATGCTTTTCTTGCAGGCGACCAAAATCACCATTTTAGAAAAATGATCAAACACCACAAAAATGCAGTCATTTCCCCACTTGGTTGATGGAAGGCCTGAAATTTAGTCCATCGAGATGGATTCCCATGGCATTTTAGGAGTAGGAAGAGAGGTGTACATGCCTTTTTTCTTAATGTTCAGTTTGGCAATGACACAGGAAGTGCAGGACATGATATACTTGCTGACATCCTGTCAAATTTTCGACCAATAGAAATGTTGTTGCAACATTGCCACTATATTTTCTATGTTGAAGTGTCATGCCACCTGACTGTAGTGGGATTCCCAAATCAACTTCACTCACTTGCTTTATGGAACACAGATATGGCCCATATGGCACAACATCTCGTATTGAAGATGGAAATTAGTGACAACTGTGTTTGCGACCAACATCTGGTAGGTGGCGGAAGATTCAAGATCTCTCTCATCTAGTTGGGGCCATCCAAAGGTATCATGGTCGCAAGAGTTTAACACCATTGTGAGTGCGGCAACTGGAGGGCAGCTGAGGAAATTAATGGCATGGTTGGTGCTTCATTTATTATAATTGATGTCGAGATGGAACTACTACAAGTATGTGGACCACTTTTGATGGTGACCATTCTACAATTTTGATTATGTCAGCATGAACTGTAGTGGCTTATGATCAATGTGGATGATTGTCTCTTTCCCGAGAATGTAATGCCTCCACTAGCGGAAATATTTCACAATGGAGTACATTTCTTTGTCATAAGTAGGGTACTTACGGATGACATCTGATAGTGTCTCACTACGATAGGCCATAGGGTGTTTCCGTTGAGTGAGAATTGCACCCACAACATAGTCTAAAGCATATGCCTCGATCTTAAAGGGTTGTTGTGGGTCGAGTAAAGAGAGCACTAAGGCTAAGAACAAGCAATGCTTCAAACCATTGAACACTTTATGTTGTGATAGGCCCCACATGAAACTTTCCTTACCACCCCACCTGGTTACTTGGATGGGGGTTGATGCAATATGGGAGAATCCTAACACGAACCTGCGATAGAAATTGGCAAGGCCTAAAAAGCTCCAACGCTCAGTGAGTATCGTTTGGGATGGCCAGTAATGAATGACCTTAATCTTGGTTGGATCCACATGCACCCCATGCTTATCAAAAATGTATCCTAGGTACTTGACCATGTCCATGCCAAAGGAGCATTTTTCCAAATTTTTATATAACTTATGATGTCGTAGAATGTGCAGACCCTGTTGAATATGCTGCAAGTGTTCCACCCAAGTCCTTATATAGATGAGGATGTCATCCAGATACACCACCACAAAAGAATTGGTGAAATGTCGCAAGATATTTTTCATCATCCTCATGAAACTTGTTCGAGAATTCTTCAAACCAAAAGGCATGACCAACCATTTGAAAATACCTTATTTGTACTTGAAGGCAATTTTCCATACATATCTTTGATCTATTGGGACCTGATGGTAGCCAAAATTCATATCAATCTTACTGAAGTATTTATCCCCCTTGAAATGGTCAAGGAGATCGTCAATTCAAGGAATCGGGTACCAGTTCCTGAATCTGATTTTATTTAGGGCCCGATAATTGATGCAGAGTCGTCAGGTCCCTTCTTTCTTCTGCACAAGCACGCTTGGTCTTCAACATAGTGATGATTTGGGTCAGATGTGCCACTTTTGGAGTAGTTCTTAGATCTGACACTTGATCTCCTCATTTTCAAACAGAGAGTGGTGATAGACTGGCCCTTTGGGTAGCGATGTGTTAAGGGTTAGATCGATTGAATGCTTAACCTGACAGTGCATAGGTACCCTAGTAGGTTAGGAGAAGATGTCTTTGTATTCTTCCACAACCTTATCCACTTGCTTCTGTTGCGTGGAGAGATCAACCCCGGAGAGAGAATCACGAAGAAGATAAAATTCTTGGTTTGAGAGATGACCTTCCTGCATTGCTTGACAGAGATCAAGGAAATGGAAGTAGGTGGGACTACCTCAGGTATCCTGTACAATTTCCTGTCCAAAGTAATAATAACATTGCGAGGCCTAGACTCATACACAACATGCAGTTTCCATAAATAAGGTTGGCCCAAAAGAACATCACAAACTTCAAGGGGGGACTCATCTCACAATACCTCATCTTTAAAGAGGTTGATGTCGTAGGACATGAGACGTTGTTAGCTGACACGAAGATCACTTCCTTGGTGGAGCCATCCGATGGTGTATGGCTACGGGTGCAACATTGTAGGGCCAACCACTTGACAACCTCCACTGATATGAGATTCTTCTGACTACTGCTATCCATAATGAAGTGCAGTAGAGTACCCTTCACCCACATCTATGAATGAAAGAGGTGCTCGCCTTCCTATGGCTCATTAGGTTCACCAGGATGGATCTTGGTGGTATAAAAAGTGGCACTGGGTTCCACATCAATAATCCATCTCCCCTTTTTTGGTTTTGATTCAAATTCCGAATCCCCATTTGATTCATAGGCATTAACCTTAGCCACCAATGACTGCTTTGAGCGGAAATCAACATTGTTATGCTAGGGGCTCTTATGGAAGTCCCACCACTTCCTGGTGTCTTTCTTCGTCTTTCCATTATCCTTCTTTGTTTGTGTCTTAGACTGGTTGTCCTGAGGCTATCCATATTGTTTTCCCTTTTTTTTAAGGTTTGGGGCTACCCTTTCCCTGCTTCTGCTATGATGTGTTCCTAGACCCAAATGGTCATGTGTTTTTTTTAAGCTTCTGCTTGATTTTGACAACATACCGATAGGTTGCGCCCAAGGACGAGATGTCC
This sequence comes from Picea engelmannii, assembly GCA_009831015.1. Classification (NCBI taxonomy): domain Eukaryota; kingdom Viridiplantae; phylum Streptophyta; class Pinopsida; order Pinales; family Pinaceae; genus Picea; species Picea engelmannii. The sequence continues at coordinate 101,277 of ML777654.1, read as the reverse complement.
ATAAACTATATTTATGTCTGGATGTATCTATGAATACATTTTTGGTACTTGAGCATTAGATGTTTCTTAGAATCTTTGATACCCATATTGGTGCACAAGGTATGGAAGATATTTGTGAACTCTGGCACTATTTGGTCCCTTTACTGTTGTTGTGTGGTCCATCTTGTATAAAGGTCTTCATAACTTCCAATAGGGTATTATTGTTCCTTAATATCATCCCTAAAGGACTCCTAGATGAGTGCAACTGTAAATAATTAGGGTTCCTATGTTTCCTTTTTCTCACAAAAAGTCTCCCATCAATATTTGACATGGGGGACAACTTTGAAGAGCGCAAATGTAATCTTTTCTTTATTGGAAAAGTTATGGAAAGAGAAATACCCTTCTAGCATATTCAAGCATTTGTCTACAACATCTGCTTATATTTGACCTTCAAATATAGGAATATCAAAGTTGATATATACCTTGAAGGGAGTGGCGCCTCCGCTCGAGAAAGATGTGTCGCATGTTGGTAGTCATCGAAGGATTTGTGCAAAACTATCCATCATCTCATTCATCTGTTGCACAAGGGATTCATCGAGTAATAGTTTGAAAGGATCTCCTATCCGTCGTCTTTATTTTCTCCCACCATGGAAGGTTGGTTGGGAATGTGAGATCTCTTTTCCTCAAGAGAAACAAGATCGAGACCCAACTCTTTGTACCATGACCTCATCGGGGACATGCACTAAGAATGACATGGAGCAGACTGATCTAATACCACTGATCTGGATTTTATGAGAAGAACAAAATGAATAAATATTTATATTATTAACATAGAGAAACAATGAAAAATAACACAGATACATTAAAACTTGGCTTCTATTCAATAAGGAAATATGTTGAAGCTATAAAATGCATATTGAAACAAACTTGCTAGAATGGTGGCAGATTATCTTTGAGAAGAGATGTGACGGTTGCACTCATTCGCAAGAACATGATTACAATGAGGCTCCAAAATCCATTTTTACATCAAACATGAATGCCAAAACCATAGACATCCAAAAACCTAACCCTAGGAGATGAAGTGTCAAAACTCATGTGGGCTCCGTTGGGGTAAGTTGGTACATCAACTTCTCGGGGTCGTAATTTTTGCACACAATATTTATTTTAGGTGCATGATAGCCCGTTTGAAAGGTCTATCTGAGGACTACACATTATTCCATTAAAATCTAACTTCGGCTACAATGTACTATGGTGGGCCAAAAAAACGTTGTTTAGGGCCTCAAAACGACCCCATAAGTTCAAGACCCGAAAAACTAGAAAAAACTACCAAAATGAAAACTGAAACTACCAAGATGAAATCTATATGTGAGATAGTTGGAATAGGTAGGTGACCATCGATATCCACCTGGATCAAAACTAACAAGAAATGAATTTTCACATACACCTAGGACTAGGTGATGCAGGAGCATCGCCAGCACATCAAGCGAGCCAGCGCGGAGCGGAAGGACAGCTGGACAAGCCAACATGAATTTTGAAAATTCTTTGGAATTGTTGTGTGACCTTAAATGAATCATTTAAGATGAGGCGCTCTTGTACATTGTAAATGGACCTTGAGTGGATATCTCTCGTCCTTAGGTAGATAGTCGACATTTAAAATAGTTAATGCTAGTAGATAGGAATTTAATTCTAGATTTGATAGCCTAGAGTCCAAGAGGGAAAACGGATATAGACACCCTCATTGTATCATTGTAACATTATCAATTCAGGAGAATTCAGAAGAAGCAGAAGAGCAAGCAGAGAATAGTGTATGAAGAACACCCATGTACAAACTTTTGAATTAATAGAAGAAAGCTTTGATTCAAATTCATGGTTTGTGTTGTTTCTTTGTGTATTGATGTTGTGCTCATGAATGTTTGCTTCTTGTTATACATTTTCTTTTATATGTTGTGTATGTGATTTCATGGTTGAATTGAAGTCTTAAGGGGAAAAGGGATTAGTTTCAATTGTTTATCTATTTTGAGACAGAGAATTCCTGCAAGGAGTGCAGTTGAATCGTCTGCAAGGAGTGCGTTGACAGAAGGGTTCAATTACAGATAAATTTTGTTTTCATCCATCCCAGAAGTACAGTTGGGCACAGTGCCATGCAAGGAGTGCGTAGGCCAAGCTAAGTCTCAGAGTTGCGATTCTGAGCAGAGTATTGGAAGACTGCTGCTGCAGGTGTGCGCAGAGTCAAGTGCCTTCAACACTTAAGTGTTGTTGAAGATTTTCCGCAAGGAGTGCGTGAAAAGTTTCTTTTTGAAGACTGAAGTCGTGGAAAATCTCAGGAGGAATAGGCCTTCAAATTCTCTAAGGGATAAGTGCAGGGAAGTTGTCGTGGAAAGTCTGGGAGAAGCGACGTAGGTTGGCGAGTAGGCGGACAAGTCTCGTGAGGAGACATTTAGTCATTTCGTGGATTTACGAAGGGAAGAGAGGACGGTCAAAATCGTTTGGGGAGGTTTCACGAAGTTCTGTGGACCATTGGATCTCACGGAGGTGCAAGGAGGTTACAGTGTAAGGTGGACGAGGTTTGAAGCTCAGGAGGGGTAGAGCCGTCAATCCGAGTCAGAAGGAGCCGTCGAATCTACACGTGGTATCGTGTATCGGGGATTCGCGAGTTGAAACTCCAAAATTGTGCAACAAGAATTGCGATATCGCGAGACATGATATCCCGACAATGACGTAGCAGTGTGGGACCACGGGAGTAAGTGGAATATAGGTGGCATAAGTCATCGGGGTTTCGCGGCGAGAAGTGTCGATCCATCGACATCCAGATTCATGATCCCGTGAAGTCCGATATCCCGAGAGAAGTGACGGGGAGTCAAAGAGACAACTCACGCGTGTGTCGGAGTTTCGGCATATCGCGAGTTGGGAGTCGATAAAGTGAAGTATTTGGCATCGCGAGTTACGAACCCGCGATAAAGACAGAAGTCCTGACAAGGTGAGAGAAAGTCAGCGTTGACTAAAGCCATCGGGTCTCGGGGATTTGAGAGCCCAGTGATCAACAGAGAACTTGCGAAGTCGCGAGTTTCGATCCTCCAATAATTCAAGGAAGGGGGATCGTGTAGGAGAAGAGAATCTGTGGGTGTATATTTCCCGATAGGGAAATAGAAGAGCCTTGGAGTTCTTCGGGCCGTAATTTTGGAGAAGATCCTGTGGGAGCGAACGTGCTTTGAGGAGTGCGGCTGTGTCAGGTTTGGTATCAGAGCGAGGAAAACTCTTTGTTTTCTGTAGCAGAGAGAGAGAGAATTCACCATGCCGCTCAGACGAGAGAGACAATCACCCGATCCAGAGGATAGAGAGGTGCGAAGAAGAGGCAGGCCGATAGGAAATCCAGAAATGGAGAGACAGATGAGAGATCTCCAAGCAAGACTCGAGGATATGGAGACAGCGCAAAGATGCACAGCTAGTGCAGGGGATTTCATCGATTTGGAAGATGAAGTTGAAGTTGAACGCGACGAGGAAGTTGCAACCGAAGATGCATCAACTGAGCGTTTGATCAAAGCTATTGCCAAAATGGGTGCAAAAGCCAAGATGGACATTCCAGTTTATGAGGGAAATCTGGATGCAGAAGAGCTTCTAGACTAGATTAGAGCTCTTGATACATACTTTGATTATGAGGATATCGAAGAGGATAAGAAGGTCAGACATGTTGTCACGCGCTTGAAGGGACATGCAACATTGTGGTGGGACGAGCTACAAGCTGACAGACACTGCAAAGGCAAGCAGAAGATCAAGAGTTGGGATCGAATGATTGCAAAGATGAAAGCGAAGTTCATCCCAAGAGACTATCAAATTACTCTGTTTAGGAGGATGCAGAACTTGAGATAGAAGATGATGACAGTGAAAGAATACACTGAGGAATTCTATCACCTGAACATCAGAATAGGTCATCGGGAGAGAAATGATGAGAAGGTCGCCAGATATCTGAATGGTCTAAGATATGACATTCAAGATGAATTAAGCATGGTTACCATTAGAACAGTGGAGGATGCTTATCAGATGGCTCTGAAAGATGAGGAAAAGCTGAGCCGTAAGCAAGGTCAGCGAGGGCGAGGCAGAAGTCAGCCCAGAGGCAAAGCAGTTGCCCAAGAGAAATACGAGAAGCCCAAGGAGGAATGGAAGAAACCTCAGGGTAAAGTTGAAAGAGGTGGGACCTCACAGAGAGGACCATACATTGAGCAGAAAGGACAGCATAATGAACAGAGAGGAGATTATGCTGACGCAAACAATTTTCCTCGTACCAGAGGTAGAGGAAGAGGTCGAGGTGGAGTAATCACATGCTTTACATGTGGAAAGAATGGGCACAAGTCTTATGAGTGTCTAGAGAAAAAGAAGGACATTGGAGAAGCTCACATCACCGAAGCACAGAGGCGGGATGTTGAGGCCGAAGACGCAGAAGGCAGAAGGTTGCTTATGATGCGTAAAGTCCTTTTGACACCTGAGAAGGAGGTGGAAAGCTCAGTGCAAAGGACCAGACTGTTCAGAACAACTTGCAAGACCAAGGATAGGGTGTGCAAGGGTATTGTTGACAGTGGTAGCACGGATAATCTCGTATCTACAGAGATGGTAGAGAAGCTGGAGCTGGAGACGACTGATCATCCAAGTCCATACAGAGTTTCGTGGCTACAGAAAGGACACTAGGTAACTGTTACTAAACAATGCTTGGTTGAATTCAAGATAGGAGGGTATAATGATAAAATCTTATGTGATGTTATTCCCATGGATGTATGTCATTTATTGTTGGGTAGACCATGGAAATATGACAGAACTGTGATTCATGATGGGAGAATGAACACATATACCCTAGAGAAGAATGGGAGAACCCATATGTTGCTTCCGATAAAATATAAAGAGGTGAAGCTAGAAGTAAGAAACACAGTACTTCTCATGAGTGGGAAGGATCTTCTTACGGAGGTTAAGAAGAAGGAAGATCCACAATTCTTCGTGGTCAGGAAACCGAGGATTGTTCTGACTAGCACAAGAGTGGATGATCTACCAGATGAGGTTCAGGAACTATTGGAAGAGTTCGCTGGCATCATAGTGGACGAATTACCTCGTTCGTTGCCACCGATGAGGAGTGTGAGTCAGCATATAGACCTCATACCAGGGGCCAGTTTTCCGAATAAAGCCGCGTACAGATTGACGCTGCAAGAGAATGATGAGGTCAAGAAGCAGGTCCAGGAGTTGATGGGCAAAGGACTAGTTAGGGAGAGCTTGAGTCCATGTGTTGTTCCAATAGTGCTCAGTGCGAAGAAAGATGGAGGCTGGAGAATGTGTACCGATTCAAGAGCGATAAATAAGATAACCATCAGGTACAGATTTCCATTGCCGAGAATGGATGATCTGACAGATTGCCTGAGTGGGGCAAGGTATTTTTCAAAGATAGATTTGAAGAGAAGATATCACCAGATTCGGATGAGGGAAGGCGATGAATGGAAAACATCATTCAAGACAAACGAAGGTTTGTACGAATGGCTGGTCATGCCGTTTGGTTTGACGAATGCACCGAGTACCTTTATGAGGTTGATGAATGAAGTCCTGAGGGAATTCATCGGAAAGTTTGTCATTGTGTATTTGGATGATATACTGATTTACAGTAAATCAGAGGTTGAACACCTGAAGCATTTGGCTACAGTGATGCAGAAGCTACAGCAGGAGAAGTTGTTGATTAATATGAAGAAGTCCTCATTCATGAAGACAGAGCTCATTTACTTGGGGTTTGTTATTTCGGCGAATGAATTGAAGATGGATCCGGATAAAGTGGAAGTGATCAAAAATTGGCCATCACCGAGAAATATTTTTGAGGTGAGAATTTTTCATGGTTTAGCTAGTTTCTACCGGAAGTTCATCAAGAATTTCAGTGGAATCAGCGTAGCAATGATGGACACAGTGAAGAAGAGGCATAAGTCTTTTCATTGGACATCTGAGGCTAAGAAGAGATTCAATCTGTTGAAGCGGAAGATCACAGAGCAACCGGTGTTGGTGTTGCCGGATTTCCTGAAGACATTTCAGGTGAAATGTGATGCAAGCAGATTTGCCATAGGAGCGGTCTTGAGTCAGGAAGACAGGTCAGTTGCATATTTCAGCGAGAAGCTGGATGAAGCGAAATGAAATATTCCACGTATGATAAGGAATTTTATGCTATCATACAGGTGCTGAAAAAGTGGAGGCATTACTTGATCCCAAAAGAATTTGTATTGTACAGTGATAACCACGCATTGCAGTTTGTGACTCAACAGGAGAAGTTGAATCAGAAACATGCAAAATGGGTAGAGTATATGCAGAATTTCACATTTGTGATTAAGCATATTTCGGGTACTGCTAACAAAGTGGCTGATGCTTTGAGCAGGAAGTGTTTGTTGCTGCAGGAATTTCGAGTCAAAACATTGGGTTTTGAAAATCTCAGGGACATGTACGCAGGTGATGCAGATTTTGGAGAAGTGTGTGAAGCAGCTGAGAATCCAGTTCTCAGAGACAGAAGCCCTTGGATGGACTATATGATCCAATAAGGATTGTTGTTCAAAGGCAATCAATTGTGTATCCCAAATTGCTCCATGAGGGAGAACTTATTGAAAGAAAAACACAGTGGAGGATTGGCAGGACATTTTGGCCATGACAAAACATTCGCGAAGCTGAGTGAATCGTACTTTTGGCTGGGAATGCGAGCAGAGGTCAAGAGGTTTATGGACAGATGCCGAATTTACCAGCATTCAAAGGGGAGGAAGCAGAATGCAGGTTTTTATCGGCCGTTCCCCATACCAGAGAGGTCGTGGGAGGCGATAAGCATGGATTTTGTATTGGGGTTGCCAAGGACGCAAAGAGGATTTGATTCAGTCTTTGTGGTGGTGGATAGGTTTTCTAATATGGCACACTTCACTCCATGCCAGAAAACCAGTGACGCGACTCATATCGCGAATTTTTTCTTCAAGGAGGTCATTCGACTTCATGGATTGCCGAAAAGTATAGTTTCAGATAGGGACGCAAAATTCATAGGGCATTTTTGGAGGACCTTATGGAAGAAGCTAGGAACTAACTTGGCGTTTAGTTCTTCTTATCATCCTCAGACGGATGGGCAAACGAAAGTGGTCAACAGAAGTCTGGGAGACTTGCTGAGAAGCTTAGTGATAGAGCACCACAACAGTTGGGATAACATATTGCCACAGGCAGAGTTTGCATACAATGATTCGGTGAATCAGAGCACAGGGAAGAGTCCATTTCAGGTTGTACATGGAATGCAGCCGAGGGGAGTCTCTGAATTGCGAGATTCAGAACAGGCTGCTACTAGCAGCGCTAGTGCAATAGAATTCGCTGAGGTGATGAAAGAACTTCACAGCAGGGTGAAGGAGCGACTACTGAAATCGAACCAGGAGTATAAGCGCAGAGAAGATCAGCATCAGAGACAACTTCAATTTGAAGTTGGTGATTTAGTTTTGGCACACTTGAGGAAGGAAAGGTTCCCAAGGGGAACATACAATAAGCTGAAAATGAAGAAAATCTGGCCATGCAAGGTCTTGAGAAAATTCGGGGAAAATGCTTATGAGATTGAGTTGTCGGATGGCATCGAAATATCTCCGATATTTAATATCGCAGATTTATATCCATACAAGACTGGAGAAGCAGAGACTGCAACTGATCAACCAATGATCCAGTGGGTGAAGCAGATGTCGATAGAAGAAAAGCCGCAGATGGAATGCATACTGGACAAGAGAGTGGGTAAGAAGACCAGGAGGAAAGAATACTATGAGTATCTGGTCAAATGGAAAGACCACCCAATGGAATATGCCAGCTGGGAGAACGAAGCAGTGATAGAAAAGCATGGAAAGACTGTGCAGGAGCTCATGGACAGGAGCCCATGAAAGTTTTCAAGCCGAGGAGTATATGATGCAGGAGCATCGCCAGCACATCAAGTGAGCCAGCGCGGAGCGGAAGGACAGTTGGACAAGCCAACACAAATTTTGAAAATGCTTTGGAATTGTTGCACGACCTTAAATGAATCATTTAAGATGAGGCGCTCTTGTACATTGTAAATGGACCTTGAGCGGATAGCTCTCGTCCTTAGGTAGATAGTCGGCATTTAAAATAGTTAATGCTGGTAGATAGGAATTTAATTCTAGATTTGATAGCCTCGAGTCCGAGAGGGAAAACAGATATAGACACCCTCATTGTATCATTGTAACATTATCAATTTAGGAGCATTCAGAAGAAGCAGAAGAGCAAGCAGAGAATAGTGTATGAAGAACACCCATGTACAGACTTTTGAATTAATAAATGAAATCTTTGATTCAAATTCATGGTTTGTGTTGTTTCTCTGTGTATTGATGTTATTCTCATGAATGTTTGCTTCCTGTTATACATTTGTTTTTATATGCTGTGTATGTGATTTCATGGTTGAATTGAAGTCTGAAGGGGACAAGGGATTAGTTTCAATTGTTTCTCTATTTTGAGCTAGAGAATTCCTGCAAGGAGTGCAATTGAATCGTCCGCAAGGAGTGCGTTGACAGAAGGGTTCAATTAGAGATAAATTTTGTTTTCATCCATCCCAGAAGTACAGTTGGGCACAGTGTCTTGCAAGGAGTGCGTAGGCCAAGCTAAGTCTTAGAGTTGTGATTCTGAGCAGAGTATTGGAAGACTGTTGTTGCAGGTGTGCGCAAAGTCAAGTGCCTTCAACACTTAAGCGTTGTTGAAGATTTGCCGCAAGGAGTGCGTGCAAATTTTCTTTCTGAAGACTAAAGTCGTGGAAAAGCTCAGGAGGAATAGGCCTTCAAATTCACTAAGGGATAAGTGCAGGGAAGCTGCCGTGGAAATTCTGGGAGAAGCGACGCAGGTTGGCGAGTAGGCAGACAAGTCTCGTGAGGAGACATTTAGTCATTTCATGGATTTACGAAGGGAAGAGTGGACGGTCGAAATCCTTTGGGGAGGTTTCGCGAAGTTCCATGGACCATTGGATCTCACGGAGGTGCAAGGAGGTTACAGTGTAAGGTGGATGAGGTTCGAAGCTCAGGAGGGGCAGAGCCTTCAATCTGAGTCAGAAGGAGTCGTCGGATCTACATGTGGTATCGTGTATCGGGGATTCGTGAGTTGAAACTCCAAAATTGTGCAGCAAGAATTGCGATATCGCGAGACGCGATATCCCGATGGTGACGTAGTAGTGTGGGACCACGGGAGTAAGTGGAAGACAGGTGGCATAAGTCATCGGGGTTTCGCGACGAGAAGTGTCGATCCATCGAAATCAGGATTCGCGATCCCGCGAAGTCCGATATCCCGAGAGAAGTGAGGGGGAGTCGAAGAGACAACTCACGTGTGTGTCGGAGTTTCAGCATATCGCGAGTCGGGAGTCGATAAAGTGAATTATTTGACATCGTGAGTTGCGAACCCGCGATAAAGACAGAAGTCCCGATAAGGTGAGAGAAAGTCAGCGTTGACTAAAGCCATTGGGTCTCGGGGATTTGAGAACCCAGTGATCAACAGAGAACTTGCGAAGCCGCGATTTTTTATCCTCCGATAAGTCAAGGAAGGGGGATCGCGCAGGAGAAGAGAATATGTGGGTGTATATTTCCCGATAGGGAAATAGAAGAGCCTTGGAGTTCTTCAGGCCGTAATTTTGGAGAAGATCCTGTGGGAGCGGATGTGCTTTGAGGAGTGTGGCTGTGTCACTAGGTCAATGGTGTATCCACTTTTTTCCAAGATTTATGTGAAAATGAAATGCCTAAATAACTTAAATAACAATCAAATCTTTTGGTTTTAAGCCCATTGTAACAAAAATAGAGAGTCAAATTTGAAAGAAAACAAATTGTTTGAAGGTACCAGAAAACCTAGGGTGTTTTGTTCCCAATATTATGAGAGTTCTTAAATAAATAAACATAGGTATAACAAAATCATTCCAAATTAATCCTAGTGGCCCTAAATAATGCTTTAAAATCTAGAACAAAAACCTAAAAACTAAAAAAAAATGAGTTTTAGGGCCAATGCAAAATCTAACTTGGAAAAGTGTGTTGGGAGTGTAGAAACTTCCCTTGTTTTTGCGCTGGAAAATAATGAGTGCATTTTTCAATGCACTTAATGCAACAAAAAAAACACATTAGCACTTGGGGATCTTGTGGCAGCTGTGAGCTCGTCTTCACGACAGTCCTGAAGGGTTTCTAACAACTATTTTCTGTAAACATGAACCATAAAGAAATAGGGAGGAAAAAATCCCTCAAAAACTCAGGAAATCAAATAAAATGATCTACAAATTGTCATGAATATTCCACTGGAACAGTTCATCACAAAAAATATGATAAATAATATTGAAATCTACACAATGAAGGTTAAATTCCTTTATATTGTAGAATCTTTAGTTACTAATTTTTTGCTTATGCATGAAATAGATGAAAAGAGGAAAATAGAAAACAATAAAATATAATCACACACCATCCACAAAATAACACAAAGATATTCTCTGGGAAACCCTTATGGGAGAAAACCCAGCTAGAAGGTGAGGTTGCTCTTCTCTCTTTTCTCTGGTATGGAAATAATGCAAGTACAAAGGAGAAGGCACTCTCTATGGAGATACCTGAGATCTGTGGTATGTTAGGCTACTACAGAACATTAACCCCCTATGTTATGCTCTCTAATTTTACACTCCCAGTTGTTCTACTTTTCTATGGAAAAAAATACAATAACATAGAATTGAACCCCTTCTCCTCCTAGCGGCTTGGTATTTAATATAACTCAATAGTTGTTTAGGGTCAGGATTTTTACTTCCTCAACCCTCAATTGTTATAATTCTTTGGACCTTCTAGAATATTCTTGAAATTTCTCACATGGATAACCCCATATTCATGAGTAACAGGGGATGACGTGGCATCCTCTTGTACAATGGTGGTCAACACGGCAGGTCAACTTGCGAGAGGCGTAATTTTTGCATACAAGCTCCAATTGACATGATTTCTACATTGTTGGAAAGGTTTTGAGTAGAATATCCTCACGGGGTCCCAACTACGCTGGGGAAATTTTGACCCAAAAAAATGTCTTTTGATTCCTCAAAATGGCTCTGGAAGGTTTCAAACCTCAATTTTCCAAACTAGGATCTGTCATTAAAATGACCCTACAAACTTATTCTTCCTATTTTTTCCAATCTGAAAGCATCGAGATAGATGAAAAATAATATAATGATCCAATTTGGATTATGAAAAGACCAGAAAAACAATTTACCTAGACACCCACAACCATGGGTCATGAGATTGGTTTAGATCCCCAGTGGAGTCGTCATTATGTTGGTGTAAATCTATATATAGGGTTAGCAAATTTACAAATACCATGGTTGCTTCGAGATTATAGACAAATGTTAGAGAAAAACTAAAAACCCTAGTTTTAAATGGATAGATTAACTCTTAGATCTATGTTATGGATGCAAACATAAGTAGAATGAAGCAACATAAAGAAGCGAGAACAATAAACTTATCAAAGAATGAAATAATCCATTACACAAATGAAAAGGATTTACAACATCACCTATGGAGAAACCCTTGAAGATGTTGATCTCCTTGTGGCCTCTCCTTGGAAGGGTTCTTTGAATTCCCTGAGTGTGTGGTTACTCTCTCCTCTACTAATGGTTATAGATGATTGTTGCTACAAGTGAAAATCCGTGAAGAAACTAGGGTTTCCTAAGTTATGGGCAAATATGATGACAAAACACCCACAATGGAGAGAAGGGAGAGAAAGAATGGAGGAGAGGAAAAAATGAATGAAATAATGAGATGGGAAAACCATCTTATTATTATAAGAAAAATTTTGAATTCTCATATTATTTTTTGAGGGGAAAAATTATGAAAATAGGTTTTATGACTTTATTAAGTGAAAATAGGTTTTATGACTTTATTAAGTGAAAATAACTTTAGGAAAGAAGTTTCTATAAGTTATATGAAAGAAATATGGTATAAAAATGAGTTTTATATCACGGTCATATCATTGCTAGTACATTCAAATACACTTCACATTTTGTTTTAGATAATGGATTTTTAGGTGATAACACCAAATATTATATATAAATACATTATTACAAATCTATTTTAATTTAATATTTTTTAATCATTAATTTTTTTTTCCATATACTTAATATATTCAAAGTTTAAAATACCATACTTAATAGATTAAAGTAAATCTAAACTAATTATGAAAATTAAAACTAAAATGTTCCTTTATTAACTTTCCTTCAACGTTCATACTCTCTTTGTTAAGCTTTTGATTAACTTTCCTTCAACATTCATACTCTCTTTGTTAAGGTTTTGATGTACTTTGAAGGGTCATGGCCCCTTTTAGAGTTATAGTCCAATTCATGTATCATAGATGCTGCCCATATAATGGACAAGCATGGTTGACTTAATATGACTTAGAAGGTGGATGCAAACTATTTTCCTCCCTTTCTGTTTCCTGTTTATAACCTGTTCCAGGCTTACTAAAGAAATTTTTGCATTGAATGAAATGTAATCAGGGCAGAGGGTTGCACAGACAAAATAAAAGAAACGTGCAGATTGGCAGGCCATCTATCAAATACTAGATATTTGACCGAGAAAATCAAACACGGGTTCTTTGTGAAGTTATCGCGACCGTTACATCCACCCGTCTGGTTTCCCTGTTTGTAACGTCGTCCTGACTTGCCTAAGATTTAAGCCGTAAACAGAATTCAAAATAAAACACCTTCACTTTGAAAATTTTGCATAAGATTATTCTGGAAGATCGTTGCATGTGATAATTAAATTTGGGCCCATATAGGAAGTTGGACTCCGTGAACGTTATGAATACTTCATAATTCAAAATAAAAAAACTGTTGCTTTGAAAATTTTGCATAGTTTATTTTGGAAGAATGTTAGCATGTTATAATTAAATTTGGATCCATTTTGAAAGTTGGATTTCGTGAACGTTATGAGTTTTGAAGTTTGTTTTAGAATTAGTAATTCTTAGGCGTTGATAGGATATCAGAATTTTTTTTTTCTATTTTTACTGAAAATTTTGTAAAAAATTATTAAATCTAAAGATTTGAGTGGTTAATTCTGTATAATTTGAATGCCTAGATGTTTTGCAAGAAAATAAATCCATTTCTTTCAATTTAAAAAACAAAAAATTGTAATTTTTTACAAATTTATATCGCCCAGATTCCAAAAAAACAAAACTTATAACAAAATAAAACGTATACAACGCCAGTTTGCACGGCAAGGAAATAGACAGCTCAACAGACATCGTTTATTGTCAATTTTTTTTAATTTATATACACTTTCAGTGGGTCTAATGGTTAAAAACATCTGTCTCTTTCTAAGAGGTCACAAGTTCAAATCCAAAGGGGGTAGGATATGTATACCTATTCGGAAATTGGTTTCATGTCATGGTGTTTTGGGATTTTGTTAAATTTAGCTTGAATAGTATTTTTAATTTCTTCACTATTGTGCAGAGCCTAGTGTCATCCATGTTGTATAGTGCATCCCCAAACTTCACATCCATATAAGATAATATGAGTGACATGACATATTTGATTCACATGCTATCAAAATAAATATACAAAGAAAAACACACAAATGTCCATTTTGCAATTTAAATGAGCTATCAATAACACACATCTTAGCTCGGAATTTATTATGGGGAGAGAGGCCTCAAATAAGGCCAAGACAATGTGAGTAGTATATGGAGGAATTTGACACTCGTTACACACAATTGATTCGAGTTTAATTAATCACCAGACAAATTGAAAAAAACACATATGATTTTTGCAACTTCCTCCTCACTTCCAATCCACATTCCAAACACAATTAAAGCAGGACACAAGACACAAGTAGGATGAATTTTCAGTTTTACAGTTTAAATGGAACAGATCTCAACACCGAATCTTTGATTGGTAGGGGCCTCAAATTAGTACTAGCACGTTGAGATAGTTGGTACTCAGAAAAATTTGAATACCCCTCCACACATAATAGGTTTGGGGCTGATTGGAATTAAGATGGACAAAAAAAGCAGAGCAAGTATACCATGATATCTATGGAAATTACAATAAAACTCATGACAGTGGGTACCGGTCCTTGCAGAGAGTTTGGTCTTTTGATTAAAGATCAATGTGTAACAGAAAGTTTCTAGATCAAGGTTTCCAGACCAACCATATGTTTTATATAACTTTTCTTGATGATGGACCACACTGGTTTGGTCCGAAACGTCAAATATAAAAAACCATTACGATGAATCCAAAATAACTACCTCATCACAACAATGGTCGCAAAAGTCTTAGAACATAAATAAAGAAATATACATAGATATTGTGAAATACACAGAAATATTGCAATAAACACAGAGATACAATAATGCACAATTATTATTAATGAGAGAATGCATAGAAATTGTAGAATTACAAAGTGAATGACTCGTCGGAATGGTGGAAGCTTATCTCTGAGAAGAGATGTGATGGATACACTCATTCACAAGAATATGATGGCTACAATGTGGCTTCAAATTTCTTTTTAACATAAAGAAAATCCAAAACCCTAACCCAAGAAAATGAAAATCCAACAGGTTTGTGGACCCCGTTTTGGGTAGTTTGGTGTGTCAACTTCCTGGGGGTGTAACTTTGGCATACGATCTACGTTTGAGGCGAACAATAGCTCATTGGAAAGGTATTGATGAGGAGATTCATTTCATAGGCTCAATAATTGCTTTGTAGATCATTGAGGTGTAGGATCATGAAAAAACGTCGTTTAGGCCCTTAAAATGGCCCCAGAAGTTTAGGACCCGAAAAACTACTAAAAATAGTAAATTACCAAAGAATTGTTTTGAGCTAGTTGGAATTGGTGGGTGGCCACTGATATCCACATGCATCAATCCTCCCTCTTTAGGAATAAATGTTCTCCATTGCGTTGAGTTCCCGAGGGAGAGGGGGAAGCATTTGTTGAATCTGAGCCTTGGTGAGTTTCTTTCCTTGCTGGAGAAGTTGTGTTGCTTGGCTTGTGGAAGGTTGTTGAGAACCTGATATTGGAAGAGTTGGATATTTTTAACTAGTCTGGCCACATGAGATGACTGTGCACAGAAGGAATCTTTGCGCATTGTTGCAATCTTTTCGACCTGCTTTTGCTGGATAGAAGGTGCTTTGATTGAGGCTGTAGTGATTGCAATGTCCTTTTGTTCACCTTTTGAACAGATTGTGAAGAGGTTGAAATTTACAGTATGAGAGATAACTTTTCGGTATAGTAGTTGTAACTACCTCTAGTATCATGTAGGGCTGACCCCCCAAAGTAACAATGAAACTATAGGGTCGAGACTCATAAATAACATGATGCCTCCACATATATGGATGGCCTAATAGAACATCATAGACTTATAGTGTGGAAATATCACATGGTACCTCATCCTTAAAGGGCTTGATGTTGTATGATAGGCGACACTGTTAGCTAACATGAAGATCTCATCCCTAGTGAAGCCATTCAATGTTGTATGGTTGCGGGTGTGGTGTTGTAGGAAAATCCAACTATTTAATGACATCTGTTGAGATGGGGTTCTTTTGGATTCTACTATCAAAAATAAAATGCAGTGGGGTCCCCTTCACCCACATATGTGAATGGAAAATATGCTCCCCCTCCTCGGGATCCTCTTGTTCTTCTAGTTGGATTGTTGTGGTCGTGACAATGGTAGTGGGTTCTTCATCAATTATCTGTCTCCTTTTATTAGTGTTTGAATCGAAGTTTGAGTTGGGGCTCAGATCTGTTTCTTTGACCTCAGCCACCAATGAATGTTTCAAGCGACATTCATCATTATTGTGCCAAGGAATTTTGTGTAAGTCGCACCACTTACTAGTGTCCTTCATCTTCTCGTTACCCTTATTTTCCTGTGGCTTGGACTATTTTTCTTGAGGTTGATTGCTCTGTGAGTTAGGGATTCTTTTACCATACTTTGGTTGTTTCTTGCAAACCCAAATTTCCACTTGTTCTAATGCTTAAATTTCATTTTCATTTTGACATCACATCTATAACCATCTCCCAGTGATGAGATGTCTAGAAACTTTATTTCAGTTTGGATGTACCTTTGTAGAGCCCCACAGTATTACAGAACCAGATGTCACTCAGAGTCTTTGATACCCAACTTGGTGTGCAAGGTATGCAAGGTATTTGTGAACTCTGGCACTATTTGGTCCCGCTTTTGATGTAGCGTGGTCCATCTCATGTATTAGTAATCATAATTTCCCACAGGGTAATATTTCTCCTTGACCGCATCCATAAATAAATCCCAAGTGGGCTCAACCCAAAATATTCAAGAATCATCTGTGGAAATTTGTTTCCAGTAAGTTTCCCACCAATGTTTGACATGGGGGAGATCCTTAAGGAGTGAAAAGATGATATTTTCTTTGTCGGAAAAATTGTGAACAGAGAAATAACCTTCTAGAAACTTTAACCATTTTTCCAAAGCATCCACATCGATTTGACCTTCAAATACATGAATATAAACATTAACTTGTACCTTGAATGGGGTAGTTTCTCCAAATTGATTGCTTGATGAAGACATGCCTATTATTGTCGTCAATCGTTGAAGGATTTGGGAAAAATTCTCCAACATCTCATTCCTCTATTGCGTGAGGGCTTCCGCGAGCAATAGCTTGATGGGATATTCTACTCCTGTATCTCTCTTTTCTTCTGCCATGGGAGGTCTCTTAGATTTTGATCCAGGATGATCTCAGTGACCACCCACCTTTTCCAACTAGTCAAAATAGTTTTTTGGCAACTTACTATTTTTAGCAGTTTTTCGGTTCCTAAACTTTTGGGCCCATTTTGATGGCCTAAACAATTTTTTTTCATGATCGGATACCTCAATATTGAAAAAAGGATTCGATTTGTCCCCTTAAATGAATATTCTCGTCAATACCTTTCCAATGAGTTATTGTACACCCAAAATGAAGATTGTATGCAAAAGTTACGACCCCGGGAAGTTGATGTACTAACTTACACCAACGGGGCCGAGATGACTTTTGGCGCTTCATCTCCTAGGGCTAGGTTTTTTTATGTATAGGATTTTTTAATTCATTTTTATTTCAAAAATTCCTTCAGAGCCTCATTGTACTCATATTCTTGTGAATGAGCATAGTCGTTACATCTCTTCTCAGAGATAGGTTTCCACCATTCTAGCAAGCTTGTTTTCAGTTTTCATTTTACAGTTTTCAACATATTTCTTATTTAATAGAAGCCAAGTTATATTGTATCTATGTTGTTTTTCACTATGTCTCTGTGTTAATATTATAAATCTATGGTTTCATTTCATTCTGCTCATAAATCCAGATCAGTGGTATTAGAGAGGTTTGCTCCTTGTCATTTTTTTTAATGCATGTCCCTGACGTTGTTAAGATCTTGAATAATCTGCACATATACTTCAACAATAAACCAATAATAAACACCAAACCATTCACCAGAACACTCAACATAAGAATGTAGACAA
The DNA here is from genome assembly GCA_009831015.1 of Picea engelmannii. NCBI lineage: Eukaryota > Viridiplantae > Streptophyta > Pinopsida > Pinales > Pinaceae > Picea > Picea engelmannii. The sequence continues at coordinate 83,823 of ML777654.1, read as the reverse complement.
AAACATTGAGGTAGGGTAACACCATATATTAATCCTTAAGGAAGGATAACACTCCCCAAGTAATGCTTGATACATTCAAAATATTCTTCACTATGTTTCATTAGATTGCTTACGCTTCTTTATATAGCTCTCTCTATCTCCTAGGAACCTTCTAGAGAGCCTTCTCACATTTATTACATCTAACTACGATAGTGGGCCTTTATTAATATAGTGGACCTAGTCCACCTTACATTGAATGACCACACTCTCATATATTAAATGACTTCCACTAATAATACATAACCACATTCCCATTGGGTACCTTCCTAGGTACCCCATATTACCTCCATAGGTATACTACATTCCATCCCCCTTCACATGTTTCGTCCTCAAAAAATGAGAAGAAACCACACAATATGACTGGATAATCAATGTAGCCAACTGGTACCAAGTAAGACCATCCATTCATCCCAATGGAAGTTGAACATGATGTCCATTTTTTTCCTTGCCACCTGATAGTGCTCTACATCATGTCGGGGTTTCCATGGGATTGTTTTTGTAGTATGATTTCTTCTTGTAGTGATATGAGTCCTCCATGCACCTTCTCTTGATTGGTTTTCTTTTGGGTACCCTGTTGGTGCATAAATGTGTTGATTGGCACACCCTTTCCTGGATGAGTGTTGTGTTTCTATATGATGTGGATGGTGATATACAACAATTGTAGGAATATGTTCTTTTTTCTTCAAATCCGCAACACATTGTGTCTTTGAGTCAATGACCTCCTTAACTTCCTGACAGTGTCCTTCCTGTGGTTTTTCTTCATCTCCTTCTGTAGACTCTTCCTTCGATTCAACTTTGGACTCGACAATAACTTCTTTGTTGGTCACTGTGGGCCCATCTTTTTTACTAAGAGACACATCTTGCAATGTGATTTTATTTTTCTTGTACCAAATATTTAGAAACTTATTTTTCACATTAATATTAACTGTACCAACTGATTCCATCCAAGGATAGCCCAAAACAATATCTTCACCATCCATATTTATAGTATGAAAATGAGAATGCAACACATATTTGTCCATGGTAATCTTCAAATCTTTAAAAAATTGAACATTTTCACCCACAACTTGTGTGTTGTGAATATTATTTTTAGGAACTTTCAATCTATTAACCAACTGAATATTGATAAAATTTTGTTTGCAGCTAGGGTTAATAGAAACAATGACATTTTCTTTATGAATACAACCATGAACTTGTGATATAGATTTTCCACATGAAAATAAACTCTTGGTGATGCCTTTATCCTTACTCTTTGTATGTGACCACTTGTATAAAAGAAAATTTTCAAGTGCTTCCTCAGAAAGTGACATCCACTTAGAATGGTGAAATGATTTCCACCATATGAGAGCATCATCTTCGAAACCTCAGTCTACAAAACATTTCCACTTCTCTTTCCATAATGACTTGTGAGATTGTATAAATTCTTCAATACTAGGGCCATCATCTCTTCCAATAAAAAATATCATGCTTGGAATAAATCTTCAACAAAATCTAGGCTATAGAAATAACTTACTGCAAAAAATCGCAACTTTTTCCGGAAAAACCCTGAAAAACTATTGAATTTAAACTGCTCATAAATTTACTTCTTGGACTTCGTTTCAACTAGTTTTTTTTTTTTTTTTAAATTGGGTATTTTTCAGAGAGGAATTCAAATATCCAATATTTTTGGCCAAATTCTACACAGAAAGGTTCATATCTGAACTTGAAGTGTGTCGCCCTCTTTTTTTCCTAGAAAAATTATGCAAAAAGAGCAAAAACATATTCCCTTCTTTGGCCATGGAAAGTGCTCTGATACCACTTGTTAAGTTTCAAAGGCCTGGACAGAAAATACTACAATAGTAACAAAGATATATTAATATAATCACCACACAAGATATATGGAACGATATAGAAAACCACCACTTTATTATATCAAAACCCTTGGGGTAGGGAAACATCATACAATGGATTATATTATGGAAGGGATCCTCTCATGTTCACTTGACTCTTCGAGGGGGCTTCCTCCTAATGAGCTTCAACTCCAAATACAATACTTCTCTTCATATCCCATAACATTGTTTTAATCCTTTTATATAGTGCTACCATCACCTAATAACATTCTAGAGGAGGAATCTTCTAGAAGTAGAACCTTCTAAGAAGTCCTCTTTCATTTATTATATCTAGCTACCCATTTATTATATATAATTACCATAATTGACCTTATTTAATAATATAGTGGACCTAGTCCACCTTACATTGAATGACCTCCACTACCTATCTAGCCACCTAACATTCCATCCTCATGAAAGTGTTGTCCTCAATGCTTGTTATGAGGGTGTACAACCATGTAGTATACCTATGGAGGTAATATGGGGTACCTAGGGAGGTACTCAATGGGAATGTGGTTATGTATTATTAGTGGAATTCAGTTAATATATAAGAATGTGGTCATTCAATGTAAGGTGGACCAGGTCCACTTATATATTAATAAAGGCCCACTATCGTAGTTAAATGTAATAAATGTGAGAAGACTCTCTAGAACGTTCCTAGGAGATAGAGAGAGATATATAAAGAAGTGTAAGCAATGTAATGAAACATAGTGAAGAATATTTTGAATGTATCAAGCATTGCTTGAGGAGTGTTATCCTTCCTTAAGGATTAATATGTGTTGTTACCCTACCTCAAGGGTTTTGTCTACATTCTTGTGTTGTGTGTTCTAGTGAATGGTTTGGTATTTATTATTGGTTTATTGTTGAAGTATATTTTCATATTATTTAGGATCTTAACAAGTGGTATCAAACCACTTTCCTTGGCAGGAAGTGTGGGCAAATATTTTTATTTTTTGCAGATTTATTTATTTGAAGAAAAAAGAAAGACGGTCCTGACATTCCAGACAATTTATGTAGCTTTTGGTGCAAAATTTGCAAGCAATAGTTGTATATCTGAGTTCCTCTTAGAAAAACTCCCAATTTAAAAAAACAAATCGTCTGAAACAGAGTCTGAGAAGTCAAATTATTTGCATTTTAAAATCTGTAATTTTCAAGGTTTTTTCCACAGATGATCGTGTGATTTTTCTGATTTTTGTAGCAGTTGGGGATGAATGTTTAAAAAAAAAATGCATATATTATTTCCTCTCACAATTTCACCCAATTTGAAAAAAACAATCGTCCAAAATGGAGTTCTTGAAGTGAATATATCGATGTTTTAAAATCGACTAATTTTTTTGGGTTTTTCATGACGGTGGCGAGACTGTAGAGTTCATAACTTTTCATATGATGCTCAGATTGTTGCCAAATAAATGTCATTGGATAAATCATTTTAATAGATTTATTTTGGTATATTTTATGTGGTGTTTCCAATGGCTATTCCCTCTCAAATCCTCGAATAAATTCTACAGATGATTGAAGCATTCAAATCCCAATTGTATGACACATTGCATGACCTTGCAGATAGACTCACATTGCATGACCTTGCAGATGGCCTCAAGGATAGTTTTCATAGTATTCAAGATTCATTGGATAGCATGGAGGAGAGATATCTTATGGCATTCATCAAGGATGAATATAATCAAGAAGTGTATGTTTGGTATGATTTTGAGGCCGATTGTGATGATTGATATATGGATAGTTGTCATTTATGGGATGATAACCACTTTCATATTTTATTTGATGACTCTAATCTACCTTCTGTAGAGAACATCAATGTGACAAATCGGGAGAAAATGATTATTACCAGTGTCCATCCTGCATATTCTACAGTGGAATTATTCCCTCCAGATTCTGCTATGACCGTTTTCCACTATGTGGATAGATCTTATTATTTGGATCCACATGACAGGTGTCAGTGTCTGGAGCATCATTTTCAGTTGGTTATTGGGTTCTGAAATTTTCCACGGGGAGTTCACATGAGCACTTAGACATGGGACTCTGGTTTACAATGACGGTTGGACTACCTCAGCATGGTGGCTTTCCTTTCTACAAGGTACCATGGTTCTCTAGTCTACTTCAACACTATGGTCCACACTTATACACGGGACCCTGGTATATGGTTGTACATCCTCATAACAAGCGTTGAGGACAACTCTTTCATAAAAAGGATGGAATGTTAGGTAGCTAGAGAGGTAGTGAAGGCCATTCAATGTACGGTAGACTAGGTCCATTGTATTATTAAATAAGGCCCATTATGATAGTTATATATAATAAATGGGTAGTTAGATATAATAAATGAAAGAAGATATCTTAGAAAGTTTTGCTTCTAGAATATTCCTCCTCTATAATGTTCTTAGGTGATCGTAGCACTATATAAAGGGGTGAAATAAATGTAATGGGATATGAAGAGAAGTATTGTATTTGGAGTTGAATCTCATTAAGAGGAATCCCCCTCGAAGAGGCAAGTGAAAATGAGAGGATCCCTTCCATAATAGGATCCATTATATGGTGTTTCCCTACCCGAGGGTTTTGATATAATAAAGTGGTGGTTTTCTATATTGTTCCATTTATCTTATGTGGTGATTGTATTCATATATATTTGGTACTATTGTATTATTTTGTCTTCATTTCTTTGGAACTTAACAAACATTGTTAGGGTATAGAGAGTTGGGTCTCGATCTTGTTTCTCTCGAGGAAAATTGCTCTCGTATACCCAAGAAACCATCCATGGCGGGCGAAAAGAAATATGACAGGATAGAATATCCTTTCAAAATGTTGCTCGAGGAAGCCCTAAAGAGACAGAGGAACGATATGATGGAAAACATTGCACAAATCCTTCAACGACTGCCGACAAGCGACACATCCACCTCAAACGGAGGCACCACCCCCTTCAAGGTACAGATCAATTTTGATATTTCTATATTTGAAGGTAAAATATGTGTTGATGTCGTAGATAAATGCTTAAACCTTCTAGAAGGGTATTTGTTTGTCCACAACTTTTCTGATAGAGAAAATATTACATTTTCACTCCTCAAGGTCGTCCCCCATGTCAAAGATTGGTGGGAGACTTTCTGTGAGAAAAAGGAAATAAAGGGATCCACATTATTTGAGTTGCACCCACTTGGGGTTCCTTCAGGGATGTTATTAAGGAACAATACTACACTATTGGAAGTTATGACGACTTGTATACAATATGGGCCACACTGCAGCAAGAAAGAGACCAAACAATGCCATAGTTCACTGATGTTTTCCATACCTTTCACACCAAGATGGGTATCAAATATTATGAGTGACTTCTGGTGCTCAAGTACTGTGGAGGTATCCATAGATACATCCAAACATAAATAGATTTTTTGGACATCTCATCCTTGGGCACGACCTATCGATATGCCATCAAAATCGAGCAGAAGCTTAAACAAAAGACATGGCATTTTGGGTCTGGGAAACCCTCGCAACAAAAGCAAGGCAAGGATAGCCCCAACCCGTAGAACAAAGGACATATAAAATATGGGCACCGTTAGGACAACCAATTCAAGCTGGAAGTAAATAAGGACATTGAGAAGATGAAGAAAGATACCGAGAAGTGGTGTGTCTTCCATAAGAGCCCCTAGCATAACATTGTTGATTGTCACTCAAAGAAGTCATTGGTGACTGAGGTAAAATCCTCTGAATCATATTTGGGTTTCGACTCTAAGCCAGAACAAGAAAATTGGAGATGTATAATTGACGTGAAACCCAGTGCCACCGTTTCTACCACCAAGATCCAACCCAATGAACCTGATGAGCCAGAGGAAGGCGAGCACCTCTATCATTCACAGATGTGGGTAAATGTCACTCTGTTGCACTTCATCATTGATAATGGTAGTGAGAAGAACCTCATCTCAGTAGCGATCATCAAGCATCTATCCCCGACGACAACGCTGAACCCATAGACCTACACCATCGGATGGATCCTTCAAGGAAGTGATCTTTGTGTCAGCCAACAATGTCTCCTGTCGTATGGCATCAAGCCATTCAAAGATGAGTTAATGTGTGATGTTTCTCCCCTTGAAGTTTGTGATTTTATTTTGAGCCAACCTTATTTATGGAAACATCATGTTGTATATGAGTCTAGGCCTCACAGTGTTATTATTACTTTGAACAGGAAATTGTATAAGATACCCGAGGTAGTCCTACCTAATGTTATTTCCTTGATCTTTGCCAAGCAATGAAAGAAGGTCATTTCTCAAACCAGGAAGTTTTTCTTCTTCATTATTCACTCTTAGAGTGAGAAAAAGGTTGCAGCCACATCCATGGCCTCTGCGGTTGACCTCTCCATGCAATAGAAGCAAGTGGATAAGGTCGTGGAAGAATACACAGACATCTTCTCATCACCTACTAGGGTACCTTTGTATTGTCAGGTCAAGCATCTCATTGATTTGACCCCTAATTCAATGCTACCCAATGGGTCAGTCTATCATCGCTCTCTGCTAGAAAATGAGGAGATCAAGCGTCAGATCCAAGAATTTCTCCACAAGGGGCACATCTGACCTAGCTCATGACCTTGTGGAAGCCCACTCGTGCCGGTGCAAAAGAAATACGGGACTTGGTTGTTGGAGATATTTCACGCACACCTAAGAATTATTTTTCCTTAGGTTTTCCCTATGTTTACCAGTCATTATTCAGTCTCCTATATTCTAGGGAGATTATTCCTCTAGGAGAATATTCTCTTCAATTCACACTTTAGTTTGATCAGTTGAGTGGAGTCTAGATGCCACTTTGGGATGATCACCATGCAGCATTGGGATCATCACCAAATAATGCTCATTTTCCATGGGATTATCACTAGACTAGCACATTACTCATGATTCCCTGATATTCTCCTCACTTCACTATGTTTTTGTCAGGTAATTGAAGATTGAGAGACTAGTTAACTTGGACTAGGTGGAATTTCACTCTCGTAACTGCCTGAGAGACTAGACTAGGTGGCAGTTTACTCCCGTAATTTTCGGTGTGTGTCTAGATCACTCTATACCCCCACTATGGAACATTGGCTTCTCCTCTAGTGCACATTAGTTTAGTTATATAGAGTATATCATGTGTATATTATTATTCATTCATTTGGTTAATGAGAATTCTTCCATTCTTTCTCTATTGTTTCTCTTTTATCATATTTTCTCTGAAAGTTGTGTATGTCATTTGATAGCTAGATATTTTTGTGCATGTTCAACACATTTACATGGTATCAGAGCTGATGGATTTCTAGGAAAAATACACACCATATTCTTTTTGCATGTACCGAAGATTGAAGACAATGGAAAAATGGAATTTCCAAAAGAATTCATTCTTACACCATACAATTTCTTTGCATGGAAGGAGAAGATGTTGGTGCATCATTGAAATAGAGGATTATATAGGTTGACCATGAAAACATAGACATAACCCACATCATCCATAGAAAAATCCAAGTATCTGAATCGAATGGATGAAGTGTTTGGAATTGTTTGCAGTCTCATTTCTCCTGCACTCCTCTTTCACATATCCTCCTGTAAAACCCCCAATGAATCCTAGACCCCCATGGAAGGTATTTTTGGAAAATAGGATGAGATGAGGGGACACATGCTCGAGGTGTAATTTCTCACTTTGGATCCAAAAAACTTTAAAAATCTCCAAGATTTCTTTACCAAATATAAGGATTTGTTGTTGCAACTCAAGGCTTGCGGGGTTGATAAATATAAGGAGGAGAAACAAATGGTTCTTACCATTCTCTCCAAACTTGTTATGAAATACTCAGTGTTTGTATCCAAATTTTATTTAGTTAGGCTCACCTCTAGAGCCACTTGGAAAATTCCCTCTCTTGAGGCCTTTATCGAGTCTCAAACACAAGAGCAGAACAAGCTCATCAACATGGGAAAAATCAAAGGCCCAATGGCACATGCACTTACTGTGAAATATGGTAGAGGTCATCAAAATCAGAAATCTAAAGACAAAGACAAGAGGAAAGCACATGCAAATCCAAAGAAGGAAGGGTACTCAAAACCGTTCAACGATGCCTTCAGATCCAAAGGTGGAAAGGGGAGAAAAGGGGAGATGTGCACTTACTTCCATAAAGGAATTTATCCATAATACACATGTATGTAGAAACATATAGATCAAATGGACCAAATAATTTAACAAAACAACCTTGGAGATTGCATCCTCGAGGGTTCCAAGAAGAAGAATCTAGAAGATCTGAATCCCAAGAAAGGTAATTCTAGCCATGCTTTGATTGCTATCAACTCCTCTCCCAATGCTTGGATTGTAGATTCAGGAGCATCACATAACATGGTAGCCACAAAAGAAGTCTACTCTTCATTGGATGCATGCAAAGGTCCTCCTATTACGATGGCGGACAACTCTCCAGTTGAGCTCACTGGAAAAGGAAGAATTGATCTCACAAACAAAAGCTTCGAGGATGTGCTACATGTTCCCAAACTTTATGTCAATATTATCTCTGTGTATCAGATGACAAACTCCGACACCGGAAAAATATTTATATTCACACCTGATTTGTTTTATATCTATGACATGCAAACCAATTCCAAGGTTACTACCAGTGAGGTAAATCATGAATCCAGACTCTAAACATTTTCTGAATTTATTGAACCAGATTCTGCATTACTGCTTACCCATGCTAATGAAAGCACTAGGATATGGCATGAATGGTTCGGGAATTTAAATTTCAGATATATGCAATAACTTAGAAAGCAGGGAATGGTTTATGGTCTACCTGTTATCCACTTCTCCAAAGGAATTTGTGAGGGATGTGTTCTTGGAAAACACCCTCAAGAGAAATTAGACAAAGGAAACACTCATAAGGCTTCATTTCCTTTAGATCTAATCCATAGTGATCTAATGGGATCGTTTCTACATCCATCAATCAATAAATCAAGGTACATGCTCATTTTTATTGATGATTTATCATGCTTCACATGGACTTTCTTTCTCAGGCAACAATCAAAGGTCTTTCAACGCCTCAAAGATTTTAAAGCCCTTGTTGAAACACAGTCACGAAAGAATATCAAATCCCTCCGAACAGATAATGGGGGGGAGTATGTCAACCATGAGATACAGAATATTTGTCTTGATGCCAGGATTCATTTGCATCACATGCTTCCTTATATTCCATAGAAAAATGGAGTTGTTGAGCGGAAAAATAGATCTCTGAAAGAGATGGAATCTTGCATGCTACATGCAAAGTCACTTCCACATAGATTATGGGATGAAGCACTTAATTGTGCAACCTACATCCAAAAACAATATCCCCATAGATATGTCAAGGATAAGACCCCCTATGAGGCTTGGAGCAGCCTCAAACCGAAAGTGACCCACTTTCATATATTCGGTTCTCATGCATGGGCCAATATTCCCTCTCAGAAGAGGAAGGCACTTGATCGACAGAGCACAGAGTGTATATTTGTTGGATACCCCGATGGGTGTGAAGCAATATAGACTCATTGATCTCTCCTCAGACCATATCATCATTGAGTGTAGTGTCCAATTCGAGGAAAGTATCTCGCATGTACCTCAACATCTGCATGCAAACACTTTTTTTTTTCCACCTGTCAAAGAAGATGAGCATGCACATGACAACTCTTCTTCATATAAGAGTTCTAGTTTAGAGGATTCACATGATTCAAATACCAAGTTAGTACAGTCACATGCAGAGTTAGTGCATGCAGATGCAGATGCAAATCCAAAGAAGACGCTCAAGTGGGCCAATACTACTCTTCAGGATGTAGGAGATATTGTTGGGGATCCATCTGATACTAGGAGGAATCGATATGATTTCGAGGAGCCTCCTCTTTCACTCACTGCCACTGAACCGATGCCACCAAGGCATATTTTATTGGTTTAGTCTTCATATCCATAGTCCTATGGTGAGGTTGCTAGAAATACCTTTTGGGAATCCACCATGTAGGAGGAGTACACCTCCCTCCTTGAGAACCAGAATTGCGATGTGGTTCCCCTTCCTTCAGGAAGGAAAATTGTCAGGTGCAGATGGGTCTACAATACCAAGAGCACAATGGATGGACATGTTAGCAGATACAAATCCAGGCTAGTTTCCAAAGGATTTCAATAGGTGTATGACATTAACTATGATGAGACCTTCACTCCAGTAGCGAAGATGGATTCCATACATTTGGCACTTTCCATTGTGGCATCCAAGGGATGGGAATTCCATCAGATGGACATGAATAATTCATTTCTTCATGGAGATTTCTCTGAGGAGATCTATATGGAACAACCCCAAGGATTTGTGTAGGATTAAGCTTTGGTCTATCAACATAAGAAGTATCTTTATGGCCTCTAGCAGGTCCCGAGGGCATGGTATGCCAATATGGAATCCTACCTGATGTCACATAACTTTGTACATTGTAAGTCAGACCTGAATGTTTACATGATTAGGACAATTGATTCACTTCTACTCCTAGTTCTGTATGTTGACGATTTTTTGATCATCGGTTGCTCGACTTTAGTGATTGTTGCAGTCAAGAGGATTCTACATGATAGGTTCTTGATGATGGACATGGGTCTGCTACATTTCTTCCTTGGACTCAAGATCATTCAAGATGCATTAGGAATCAAACTGTCTCAGGCCAAGTATGCACGAGATCTCCTTGAGAGATTTCACATGACAGACTACAATTCTACCTCGACTCCTTTCCTATCAGGAGCCATACTTGAGGATGGAAAGAACACTAGATTGGTTGATAGTACACTGTATAGATAGCTAGTGTGGATCTTGTTGTATCTCACACACTCCAAACTAGACCTCTCTTATGTAGTTGGAGCAGTCTCTAGGTTCATGCAGGAGTCGCATGAGATACATTGGAAGGTTGCATAGTGTATCCTTCGATACGTATAGGGAAACATCACCTTTGGTATTCACTATGAAGGATACTCTACATTGTACCTCATTGGTTTCACTAATTCTAACTGGGTTGGTGATAGTATTGATCGTAAGTCCACATCTAGTTACTCACTCAGTCTTAGTTCTAGGCTTATTTGTTGGTTGAGCAAGAAGCAGGATGTTGTTTCTCTGTCTTCAGTTGAGGAATATTATAGAGGGGTAGTTAACATAATCATTTAGGCTATGTGGCTACAACATTTTCTCACTGAGTTGGGAATTCAGTTCCATTGGTCGATCATCATCTAGTGTGACAACCAGAGCACTCTGAAGTTCTACAAAGATCTAGCTCAGAGGCAGCGGATGAATCACATATATATCCACATGCACTACATCTAGGAATTGGTACATAAGGGGATCATCGACCTGCAGTTTTGTCCTTCAGTAGAACAGACTACCGACATCTTCACCAAGACCTTCACTGAGTAGAAGTTTCATTCTCTGTGCAGTCGTCTTGGGGTGAAGGACACAGTTTTCTAGCAACTGACAGTTCCTTATTTTACATACATTGTACTTTGATAGGGGGGGGTTTCCCATGAGGTTTCCCCTCTTTCCTCATTTATTTCAATGTATCTTTTGTATTTGGGTACCTAACATGGACTCATTTACAGAACCCATTCTTTATTTTCACCATAATGATGTTCATGGGGGTGTTGGAGATACTTCACACATACACACACCTAAGAACTATTTTTCCTCATGTTTTCCCTATGTTTACTAGTCATTATTCAGTCTCCTATAGTCTAAGGAGAATATTCCTCTAGGAGAATATTCTCTTCACTTCACACTTAAGTTTGATCAGTTGAGTGGAGTCTAGATGCTAGATTGGGATCATCACTAAGTAGCATTGGGATCATCACCAACTAATGCTCATTGTTCTTGGGATTATCACCAGAATAGCGCATTACTCATGATTCCATAATCTCCTCCTCACTTCACTCTATTTCAGGCAGTTAACTGAAGAATGAGAGACTAGTTAACTTATACTAGGTGGCAGTTCACTCCCGTAACTACCTGAGAGACTAGACTAGGTGGCAACTTACTCCCGTAAATGTCGATGTGTGTCTAGATCACTCTAGACCACCACTATGGTGCATTGGATTCTCCTACAGTACGCATTAGTTGAGTTATACAGAATATATCATGTGTAAATTATCATTCATTCATTTGGTTAATGAGAATTCTTCCATTCTTTCACTCTTGTTTCTCTTTTCTCATATTTTTTTTTACAAATTGTGTATGTCATTTTCTAGCTAGATATTTTCTGTGCAGGGTCAACACATTTACATTAGTGACTTTTCATTGACTACCAAGCCCTAAATAAAATCACAGTCAGAAACTGGTACGTGATTCCCAGAATTGACGATCTCCTTGATCAACTCAAGGGGGCTAAATACTTCAATAAGATTGATATGAAGTCTAGCTACCATCAGGTCCCAATAGAACCGACAGATGTATGGAAAATTGTCTTCAAGTCAAAATAAGGTCTTTTAAAATGGTTGTTCATGCCCATTGGTTTGAAAAAATCCCCAACAAATTTCATGAGGATTATGGATTATATCTTGCGACCTTTCACTAATTATTTTATGGTGGTGTAGCTGGATGACATCTTCAACAAGACTTGGGAAGAACATTTGCAGCATATTCAATGGGTTTTGCATACTCTACGACATCACAAGTTATATGAAAACTTGGAAAAATGCTCCTTCGGCATGGATAGGGTCCAGTACCTAGGCTACATGTTTTATGCACATGGTGTACATATTGATCCAACCAAGATAAAATTCATCCGTGACTAGCCATCCCCAAACACGCTCACTGAGATTCAGAGCTTCTTAGGCCTTACCAACTTCTATCGAAGTTTCATGTTGGGATTCACTCATATTGCATGGGACCTCAACCAAATAACCATAGGTGGTGGTAAGGAAAAATGTGTGTTGGGAATGTCCCAACAGAAAGCATTCGATGATCTGAAGCAACACTTGTTCTCCACCCCAGTGCTTTCATTACATGACCTGCAACAACCCTTTGATATCGAAATAGTTGCTTCAAACTATGTTGTGGGTGCAGTCATCACTCAGCATGGCCACCCCGTGGCCTATCATAGTGAGACACTATCAGATGTCGTCTGTCAGTTCCCTACTTACGATAAATATATGTACTCCATTGTGCAAGCCTGTCGCCAGTGGAGGAATTACATTCTCGGGAAGGAGACAGGTATCCACACTAATCATAATTTGTTGCAATTCATGCAAACACAAGGTAAATTGTAGAATTACCACCATCATAAGTGGTCCACATATTTGCAGTAGTTCCACCTCAACATCAAGTATAAAACAGGAAGTACCAACTGAGTCGATGATTTCATCAAAAGAACTCATGTCGTGACCCTCACAACAGTTCTCTATTCTTGTGGCCACGAGACCTCCAGATGGCCCCACCTCTATGAGACAGATATTAACTTCACCAAAACCTACCTGATGTTGGGCGCAAACACAATTGTCACCAATTTTCATCTTTAGGATGGTTGTTCTTCCATCTGGGCCATCTATGTGTTCCATCAAGCAAGTGAGCGAAGATGATTTGGGAATCCCACTAAAATCAGGTGGTAGGACACTTCGACGTGGAAAAGACAGTGGCAGTGTTGAAATCACATGTCTACCGGCCGAAACTTTGAAAGGATTTCAGCAAGTATATTCAGTCATGCACTTCCTGTGTTATTTCCAAACCAACCATTAAGAAACAAGGCACATACACTCCTCTTCCTACTCCTGAAAATCCCTAGTAATCCAGCTCAATGGACTATATGTCGGGCCTTCCATCCACCAAAAAGGGAAATGACTATGTTTTTTGGTTGTTGATCGCTTTTCCAAGATGGTGATTTTGGATGCGTGTAAGAAGAGCATCATAGTGAATGCCACTGCTAAGATCTTCTTTGAATGAGTGTGGGTACACTTTGGGATCCCACAAACCATTATCTCATATCGGGACAACCATTTCCTCAACACATTCTAGTCAAGCCTGCGTAACTGCTGGACACCAATCTCACGAAGTCCACTTCCTTCCACCCCAAGATGGATGGCCAAATCGAGGTCGTCAACCGGATGATTGTGCACATCCTGCACATGTACAATTCCAAGCATGCATGCACCTAGGATGAGATTCTCTCCTATGTTCAACATAGCTACAATAGAGCCATACATAGCTCAACTAGCCATAGCCCCTTTCAGTTGGGTTTGGGATTTAAACCATTGGGTCCCATGGATGTTGCACTACCCCTTTCTTCCAACCAAGAAGACTCGTTGTATGCTCCAACTAGAGCTGAAAAAGACACTCGATTCATTTAGTGGATCCAACACATCCGCCAACAAGTTCACGATATTTTACATAAGTCTAATTCCAAGTAAAATCAACTCCATGATCAACACCAGGTGCCACACCAGTTTCAGGTGGGAGACAAAGTTTGGTTGCACTTATAAAAAGAACAACTTACAGGGCCTCATCATAATATTTTTCCACTTTGTTTTGGACCCTACATGATCTAAAAATGAAGAAGACTTGAAAAACTTGAATAAATATTGCAAGTGAAATGTTATGTGTTTAAAGCAACCGGATCAATTTGCAACACATAATTAAGGATTACTTATGTAGAAATACACATAGACATCAACATAAATCATTGAACATCAGACATAAACACAGCAACTTGATAAAGGAGTTCACCCCACTCTGGGCTACATCTCCTGGTCCAGCTTCCAATGGATCATTATTATTAAATTGCTCAAAGTGCTCAAAAACATGCCTTACAAT
>ML777654.1:46266-63470 GCA_009831015.1 Picea engelmannii | reverse complement strand
CCTTGTGAGCATCAGAAACAAAACTTGCAAACAATCAAGTCTTCAAAACCAGTGCTCTGATACCAACTTGATCTAAAAATGAAGAAGACTTGAAAAACTTGAATAAATATTGCAAGTGAAATGTTATGTGTTTAAAGCAACCAAATCAATTTGCAATACATAATTAAGGATTACTTATGTAGAAATACAGATAGACAGCAACATAAATCATTGAACATCAGACATAAACACAACAACTTGATAAAGGAGTTCACCCCACTCCGGGCTACATCTCCTGGTCCAGCTTCCAATGGATCATTATTATTAAATTGCTCAAAGTGCTCAAAAACATTCCTTACGATGCTCAAAATGACAAATTGACTGCTTCAATGGCTCTGCAACGTCCCAAAACCCCTGTCTGGGCTCTTTCGGCACCTGAAACGGTCGAAAAATGAAGAAGATAGCCTTCTTGAAATTTCCCTCTTCAACTTTGTTGTCTCTGGTTCTACAAATCGCACCCTTGTTCTTCAAACCTGGCTCACACGCTCATTTAAGCGTAAAAACTCGGCATCGAGTGCAACCGCGCCAACGATGCAAACCGTAGGACGGTTAAGGCGCCTCCAGCCCCTAACCGCCTTGACACTTGGGCATATGGCCATGGGACCAAAGGTTGGGCGTAAAAAGTGGTTAATCCGTTTTAAAACTCCCGCGCGGTTATTACACCGATCAAACCATGGGTTATATCCACGCATTAACCAAAGGTTAAAGTTCCATACCCCGTGTGCACTTTTAAATATAATATGGAATACATATATATGCAATGTAATACATTGCAATCCAAAACAATAAAATGCGCGCGCGCCAACAATTCGGGCCACAACATATATGGTCATATGGTAAACGATGTGTCCATAGGTCGGGGCTATGCCCCGACCCGCCCCCCTTTCCACTTACACATTTATGCAAATTCAAATATATGTGCGTTGGATTATGTAACAAGGAACACGGGTCGGCACCATGGTTAGCGCAAATTGTAAAGTCATATGTTGTGGTGGGAGGTCCGGGGGTCGAATCCCGTGGCCTCCATTAGTTTTACATAACCATTATAAGCCAACCAACGGAGGACACGTGGTGCCCAAGCATTGGGCCACGTGTCCTCATACCATTCGCTGCCAATGAGACACGTGTCATCATCCAATTGGACAACCATAAACCAATAAAAATATGCCACATCATCATACTACCACATCATCATGATGGTACGGCCCTGCCACGTGGCCGTACGGACTGTACGGACAGGTACAGTCAGCATCCCAAAATTTTGCCTATTTGGCTTGGCGGACAGATCGCGATATCTCCTCCATACGGACTCCATTTGCGAAAGTAAATATACCGCCGGAATCAGAAAGACAAGATGGACGCAATGGCACTGTTTTCGTCGCATTCCGAGCACTTTGAAAATTGAGCAAAATTTGATCCCCTGATCACTACACCATCACCAAGGTTGTGGGTGACAATTATTTTGAGCTCAACCTTCCCCCATTCCTTGGATTGCACCTAGTATTCAATTTGGACCTCCTTTGCTCTTATTTTCCACCATTAGTAGACACCTCAAGGATATCAGAACATTTGACACCAACAGAGCTCAAACTTGAATGCATGGAACAAGAATCCAATGATCATATTTTGGATACACAAGTCAAGGGCACTCACCAACAGAGGATCCAGATTTATTGGGTTGTCAAAGCAGGGAAGCTCCTGCACCAAGGCAAGTGGCTCACCCGTGGCCAAATTCAGTAGAAATTTCCTCATATAATGGGGTAACTCAACGCAATGCATACCACTACTTCTTAAGGGGGGAGGATTGATCCAGGAGGATATCAGTGGCCACCCACATTGTCCAACTGGCTCAAAATATGTTTTTGGCAACTTACTATTTTTAGCAGTTTTTCGGTTCCTGAACTTCCGGGGCCATTTTGAGGGCCTAAACGATGCCTTTTTGCGATCAAGAACCTCAATGATTGCTAAAATATCTTATTGACCTCCCCTAAATGAATCTCCTCATAAATACCTTTCCAATGATCTATTGTGTTCCCTAAACAAAGATCATATGAAAAAGTTACGACCCCGGGAAGTGCAAACACAATTGTCACCAATTTTTATATTTAGGACGGGTTGTTGTGCCATCTGGGCCATCTATATGTTCCATCAAGCGAGCGAGCGAAGTTGATTTGGGAAGCCCACTAAAATCGGGTGGTAGGACACTTCGACGTGGAAAAGACAGTGGCAGTGTTGCAATGACATTTCTACCAGAGGAAAATTTGAAAGGATGTTAGCAAGTATATTCAGTCTTGCACTTCCTGTGTTATTTCCAAACCAACCATTAAGAAAAAAGTCATGTACACTCCTCTTCCTACTCCTGAAAATCCCTGGTAATCCAGCTCAATGGACTATATGTCGGGCCTTCCATCCACCAAGTAGATAAATGACTATGTTTTTTGGTTGTTGATCGCTTTTCCAAGATGGTGATTTTGGCTGCCTACAAGAAGAGAATCACAGTGAAGGCCACTGCCAAGATCTTCTTCGAATGAGTGTGGGTACACTTTGGGATCCCACAAACCATTCTCTCATATTGGGACAGTCATTTCCTCAACACATTCTGGTCGAGCCTGTTGGAGCCGCCCTTGTTTTTACCTTGCACAATTTTCAATTTTTGATACTTGGAATCTAAAGATTGATTTTTCTTTTCCTTCCGAGATCTTAAGACTCTGAAATCTTGTCGCTTGGAAAGCAATGTTTTCTACTTTCAAAACAGATCCATTTTCGCGAGTAAGTTCGCTCTTTTGTTTCATTTCGGGGTCTCGTAAGGTCGGATACATTAAACCTTGAGTTCAAACGTCCCGAGTCACGAAACGGTGAAATCGTTTTCAATTTCCACCCAAGACATTAACTAGCGTAAATATTATGACTCATGAGTGGACGTTGTCGGGAGTTCGCGTCTCGACATTCGTCAAACCCAAGTTTCTGTTCTTACAACCCCGAGAGCCGAGAACGCGATAATTCTTGCGATAACCCTGGTCAAGGATTAAAGGTCAAAAAACTAACCATGGTTAATTTTGGTGCTCGGCGTTTCGCCACTCGTCACTTTCTTTCATAAAGTTAAGGCGCCTAAAATCCCGACACACGAGGTTGCGACATGATTATGGAAAGATTAATTAGTAACCTAATCTAAGATTTTCTTCCCATATTTTTAGCCTTAATTATCGCCACATCGCGGTATCGCCACTCGGCATACCATTCTCCCAAAAATCTGTCTTCGAACTTCCGAGTCATGATATGGCGAATAAATTAATTATGAAATTAATGACGCTCCAAATCATGATTACTATTAATTGAATCCAAATCGGCCCTCGCAGCCTCGCGAGTTGAAGAGTCGAAATGTTAAAAGGAAATTCACGATGCAGCGAACAGTGAGAAAATTATTTAAGTTGCTAAGATTTGAAATTTTAAAATAAAACGAGATGCGTCCTGTCCCACGCATTGAGGTTTGCACATTTCACGAGGTAGCTACTTACTCGCCATACTCTGACTGACCGTCAGACCGCCGAACATTGATGACATTAATGGAAGATTAGAATGAATCTACGAATAATGAGATCGGATTCTATGCCATAAATTTGTTGCTAATTGCGATTTGACAGACCTATGTCGAAGAGTACAGGATTTTCAAATATATACAGGAGTTTCATTTTATTTTAAACATTTTTCATAAGCGCACGGAGCTCACCTTTCTCCTAGTGAACTAATCTCTGCATGTATACACAGGTCTATCGCAGAAGAGTGAAAACACAGGTTTCAGACATGGCTCCAAGGAGAGCAGCGAAGGCGAATATCAAGGTTGCAGGGCAAGGCCCGGATAATGTCTCCGACACTTCGCCCCGGAGCAGTGGTTCAGTCCCTAGCTGGTCGTTCGTTTCAGATATTCTACAATCTGAGTTGGTAAATTACTCAGACTCCGATGACAATGATAATGAAAAGGATGACCTGAACACTAAATACAAGATAGTTGTTCAGTCTGGAATGCACTAGGTTGCAACCAGACCACGGTTGTTGCCATACTACGACATGATCTGATGGGCATTGGATCACATAGACCTACCCACCAGAACTATCATAAGTGACCAACGGACCACAGTCGGAACTTTTAGACCAAAGCATATCCAAACCATGTACAAACTCCCAGCAAATTCTGAATACACATATGATGCTGAATTCCTGGAGGGATTCAAAAAGAAGGAGTGCATAGAATATGACAAAACCATGCCAGGTTTGATAAAGGATTGGGTTTCGCGCTATACGAAATTCAGAGTAAATGACCAGGGCATCTATTCTATTGCTTCACTGGAGCCACAATATATGTATGTGGCGATGATGACGTGCCGACTGTTTGGAAAGGAGGATACAGCGCATTTTTACGTTGCCTGGGTACCTCTCATATTTCGGGTAGCAGAAGGTTGCTCATTTAATTGGGCAAAGATACTCTCAGGCAATCTTTTCAACCGGGTCACCGAATACCGAGAGCAGAAAGAAAGTGGAATACCATCCTTTTTTTTCATGTCTGCGTATATCATGGACGCGATATGTTCTATGACTCCATTCCCTTTGATGAACTGGGCTTGGAGTCCAGCCCAAGGAAAGCCTGTACACGAGTATCATGACAAACTGTGGGAAGATAAAGTAAACAAATTTATTTATGAAGTTTTCAACTGGGTGATGGTGCCCCTGCACATCACCATTTTTTGTCGTTCGCCACCTTGTATCTTGGATAACATTACTGCAAATCTGAGTGGCATCGCGGACTGGTACGTAGAAGCAGAGTTTTCCTACTTCAGAGTGTTCGGAGCTGTTGTTCCCCCTCTTGCGCTACCACTGTTCATCCCCGACAAGCTGGCATGTCGCGAGATTTCCCGACAAACAATGATCGACGGAGTAAGTAAAGAGATCAAAGCATCATCGAAGAAGGTATGGTCGTTTTTCCCCGTTCAGCTAAATTCTTATTCTTTATTGGATTTTGGACATGCTAAAGCTGAGGCTGCAACCTTAGAAGACTTGAGTTTGGTCTCTATTGAGTATAAAAAGCATGATCCTCAGAAAATTGTAAGCACCCATTTGTCAAATTGTGGGTTGAAGAAGTTTGAACACGAGTGTTCACCCTCGGATGATATTTTCCAAGGGGCGAGGTCCTATGGGGAAGTGCTAGTTCGGATCAGATCTTTAGCACCCGAGGACATGGCCTCTATTTTAAATTTTCAGGAGCATAGAAAAAGATGTCTCCCCGTTGTGCTGGGAGGTTTGGGTCTTTCCGAGGAAAAAGGGAAGGATGCTGAAAGTTCTGAGAGGCAAATTTCTAACCCCGAAAAACATCAGGAAGGGGAGCATGAGAAGAATCCCGAAACAGAAGAAGAGACTACAGACCCGCCCAAGGAACATATCCCAGAGGTGGAAGTAAGAAACACATACCCGCCAGAAACTCAGAATCCAGAGACTGAGACGATGACCTCTGATCCTCCGAAGGAGCAGGACTCACTCGTCACACCAGGAAAGGCGGCGAAGCAAATCGGGGAACCCATCACTTTTGTCACCCCTTTGCAGTCGACGCAAGGAAATATAGAAGAGGGATGGATTTTCTGTGAGGAGCTAATGCCTATCAGAGCGGAAAAGCTTTCCCCAAATGAGTTCTTCTTTGACAAAAAGAGGAAAGCAGTTGTGAAAAGGGAGTTCTACCAGGATGAAGGATCAACAGCTAAAAAATTCAAAGTGATGACAGATGGAAAGAATAAAAAGAGTGAGGAATTCACCACAGAGATCGCAGGGATGCTAGGAGCGTATGCGTCGGCAAATCAATTCTCGGTCGGGATGTTGAAAAATCAGCTCAAAAGAAAGAATCTCCTGATCAAGACACTCGAAGCCCGAGTAGCTTCGGCCGCAGAAAGCGCTAAGAGTCAGGCGAGTGGAGAAATAAAACTAGCCCGATTGGCTGATCAAAAGGAAATTGAAGTCCTCAAAACAAGTTGGAACAAGCGAATTCAATGATCTGAGATGGTCGGGTACAGGCAAGTCAGCAGAGGAGTATGATCACGGGGTTACAGGCTCAGTTAGAGGTTGCTGAAAGAAAAATGATCGACGTCGAGGGGTTTAAATCCCGAGCGATTGATATCAGGGGCAGGATCTCTTCTGTACAACAAAGTCTGTTAGACAAAGTGGGGGTGATCCGACAAGATTGCGTGTTAATGCATCATACTTCAGAAAATATGACTGTCAAAGAAAGGAACATAGAGGTAGCTCGGGTCGCTTTTCAAGAGGCAGTGATAGCTACCAACAACAGATTTTCGACAGATTCTCCAGGAATCACCATCGCTGAACAAACAAGAGGTAATATTATGTTAAAGGATTGGGAACATAATATTATTTTAAGCAAGGAATAGGCTAAAAAAGTAACCAATTCATTACAAGAAGCCTTCAATGCCATAGATGGCGAGCTGCTAGGAATGGAGAATGGAGGTGACTTAGAGACGCTAAGGCAAATGAATGTAGATCAGATCTCCCTCGATCTAAAGGAAAAGAATGAAAGAGATTCAGCGCATATCTCTAAGATGGACAGGGTAGATATGGCTCAAGTTGATAAACCTTTGATTCAACCGAGCGCACAACTCAACGCTCTTCACATCATTGATGCACAAATAGGTGATAAACTTCCACAATTGGCTCGAGAGTGCTATTTCACCGAGGCCAGCTATCAAGTAGAGCCTTCACAACTTGTATCCCAGTTCGTGGACAAATGTATCATATGTACCGAATCCACGCAAAGACAAGCACCTGACACCTTTTGAGAATAGAGTAGAAGAGATGGAGTGATTTCACTCCTCCCATCTGTCAAGCGGAACCTTCGCAGCTTGTATCCCAATTTGTGGACAAATGTATCATATGCACTGAATCACGTGAAGGCAAGCACCTGGCACTTTTGAAAATAGAGTAGGAGGGAAAATTTGTATAAATAGATCACAAAAAGAAGAGAACAAGGCTGGACCTTTTGGGTACTGATTTGTAAATAGAGTTTTGGAATTAAAAAGTGAATACAAGCAAAATTGAATATTTCTAATTCCATCCCGACTGTATTACAAGTTTGTTTTCTTTATGTTTCATGTTTCATTTTATTCCACTTCTCATAATTGATGTGTATCGCTATACTTTAGTACAACCACTACTATATCGAAGGGATTTCACCTTTCTGTAATTGGTTATTGTCTTTCCTCTGCACCAGCTATCAGCGTGTGTAAGACCAATTTGCATTTACAGAATTATATGCTTATTTACACTGTGTCGGTTATTTCCATACTAATATATTCTTCTGTGTATGTGTGAGTTTTTCTATTAACAGGAACCTTACGTATCTGCAACTTAATGTTTTTCTTTCATACTCATCTTTTTATTAAAAATAATATTGTTACGGGAAAGGGCCTTCTGTTTGCATTTCTATTTTATTCTTAAAGTTAAAATTTATCTTTCTTAAAACCAAATTGAAACAGCGTTAAAATCTCTCCCTAAATCGTTTCCATACGGGTACTGTTCCTCAAATGATTGTCCCTGCAGCAACTCAACCTAATATTCAACCCGGACTCTCTAATCAAAATCATATCGCTTTAAATCTCTTTGACACAATCCTTAAAACTGCTAACACCCAGGAGGAATTAGAACGTTCATGGACAGCCATTGAACAAGATATTACTACCCAGGAACAGTTGGAAGCTAGACAACAAGAACGTAGAAATCCTCATTAGTTTCCAATACCGAAGGTTAGTGTAATCCTTTATCAACCTTTAGTATACTTTCGGATGCCTTGACACTGTACTTTAAAGCCTTAAGTACAGACTCAGGAACAACATATTTCTGGCGCCGTTTTCGGGGAACGAAGTTACAAAATCTTTTCCCTGGGAAAACGACAAACTATTTCGTTGATAGTGTTACTCTTTGATAGTGAACATAGAGTGCACACAGTTTTAAGGCTTTTTTAAATCTTTCACTTGGCGACTCCACTGAAACACAAACTGGCGTCTGGTAGAAGGAATACCAGACAGAACCCGGATGGCAAGCTGATTACGCCTGTTAATGATCCTGAAAATTTTTTAAGAGCGAGAGGCTCGTCTGAGGCAACCACTACCGTTCATAAGCCCAAAAACCCACTTCTAAAGACTAAATGCCCTTCAGAACCTCCTACTTCCTGCAGCCCTCTGTCTGATACCAGAGATCCAAAAACAAACTACTCTGAATTTAGGAGTGAGATCCATCAGACTTTCTCATCTATAAACAAGGGAAAAGGTCCTTTAGAAAGATCGTTGTCATTTGACATACCATCCTTTCTTCAACAGAACTTCCCAGTCTCACCTGATTCAAAAGAGTGTGTTACACCCTCATTTCCTACTCCCAAGTCGATGGCAGGCGTTGGAGGAGGTGGAGGACAACCGAATGTCCCTCCTCCTAGAGTATTTGCAAAAGTAGCAGTGAGATACGCTCCCCTAGTTTTACCCGTTCACCTCCATGATTTACCTGACAACTACATCAAAAATCTTCCTAAGTTCACTGGGGAGGGAGATCTAACCGCAGCTGAACATATAAACTTTTTTGACCAGTTCGCAGACATCTGTGGTATTGAGCACGAGGATGTTTATTCGAGACTTCTTGTACAGACCTTTGAAGGACAGGTCCAAACTTGGTTTAGGAGCCTTCCTGCAGCTTCTATTCGGACATATGATGCATTGGAAGATGCTTTCCTCAGACAATGGGGAGAGCGGAAAGATCACTTATATTACCTTACCGAGTTTGGGTCTCTAAAGAAAAAGAACTCAGAAACAGTTATGGAATTTATTCTGAGATTTAACAAACTGTATAATAAAATTCCAGCCGCTGTTAAACCTTCCGAACCCTCAGCCAAAGTAACCTTTGCGGGAGCTTTCGAACCTGATTTTGCTCTACTTTTGCGAGAAAGAAGAGGAACCACCCTAAATAGAATGCAAGACGATGTTGTCGAAATAGAATCTAATATGATGGTTTCAGGCAAGTTAAAGGCTAAAGTAGAAACAGTCAACCGAGAAAATAGACGCTATAGGGAACCAGCGGGTCCTTTGGGGTCAAATAGATATACTGATGGCAGAGTTGATGATATGGCCCAAATAATTAAAGAACTGTGTAACAAAATCTCTAGGATGGAATTGGATCAGGCTAAAGCTGATTCTTCTAACAAAAGGGACTTCAGGAGAAACCCAAATCCCCAAAATCAACAGAGGCAAATAAATAATGAAGATCAAAAAATACAAGCTCCACTAAAAAACGAAAATTTTATAGGAGCAAATGACCTCCAAGATTTCGTAGATTCGGAAGATGAAGTCGCGTGTTTTGGTGATGAATGTTCCCAGTCATTTTTTACTAGGGAAGACTATGAGAAATATTTAAATGCCTCTCAACCTTCTAATAAAGATGAAGAAGGTGATCATCCCGACCTCTGCGTATCTCAACCAGAAACATAAATGATAGCGGTTGATTTTCAACCCAAATACAATATAAGATCAAAAAATAAGATCACCTCAACTGACCAACCTAAAAGAATCCTTCAAAGGGGTCAAGCTCATGAACCTCCTTTGGAAGAAACATTGTTACCCAGCAATAAAATCAAGGTAGCAAAAACTCGAGAGTCCGACGTGAAAAAAGTTGAAACCCAAACAAAAGAAACTGAACCAGTAGATAAAGTTATATCTTCTGCTAAGATCACGAGTGATAAAGAAGTCCAGACAAATAAGTCGGAAAGGAAAAGCTCGGAAGTCTTAACCAAATAAACAGACAAGGTAAATTTATCTTTCAATTTCGAAAATGAATTAAATAAAATTAAGATACCGATTCCTTTGGTAGAATTAGCAAAAAACCCCACTTATCGAAAGCAAATCGCCAAAATAATGGGTGTCTATGAGTCAGAAAGTCACTCTGATGTTATCAACCTAGAAGACGACAGACCTAACATCACCTTTGGTCCTCATTTTGAGGGTTCTAAAGATAACGTCGCTCCTTTCTACATCACCCTGAATATACATGAGTTGTTACTGCATAACTGTATGTTAGACTCCGGGGCTTCACATAATGTTATGCCCAAAATCATAATGGAGAGGCTGGGCCTCCAGATCACTAGACCCTATGGAGATCTATACTCTTTCGATTCGAGAAAGGTTAAATGTATGGGGATGATAAAAGATCTGGTTGTTACCCTGGCTCAAGTCCCGGTCAAGAGTATCTTGATGGATGTGGTTATTGCGGATATTCCTCCCAAATATGGTATGTTGTTATCCAGATCATGGGGAACCAAGTTGGGGGGTTCTCTGCAATTGGACATGTCATATGCCACGATTCCTATATTCGGTGGTTAGTTTACCTGGTTGTACAGAGAAACAAGATTGGCGTATACTGTCAGTGATCCTCAGAATCCAAATAACTTTCCCATTTACGTTGCAGACCAAGATCTGGGAAATTTCATATTGTCATTTGATTATGGGTGTCCAGAAGAACTTGATATGAAGCAAGAAGAGCTTAGCCCCTTGACTGAAGAACTATGCAAAAATGGTATCTGGAAAATGTACTTCGATGGCGCTTCGTCTTCCGAAGGAGCCAGTGCTGGCATACTTTTAGTAGCGCCTGAAGGTAAGTTTATTGTTCCTTTCTCATATCATTTGCAGTGGGATATAGATTACACCAATAATGTATGTGAGTATGAAGCATTAATCTTAGGTTTAGAGGCTGCAAAGAAGTTAAATATAAAAAACTTGGAGGTTTACAGTGACGCTGAATTGATAGTAAGACAAGTAAACCGACAATACCAAGCCAAGCATCCCAGACTAAGGACATACATAAATTGTGCTTGGGATTTGATGGAGAATTTTTTCTCATCTATAAAAGTCCATTTTGTTCCTCGCACAGGGAATCTACATGATGACGCATTGGCTAAGGCAGCCTCAACCTTTTCTCCTCCCACGAACGTTAAACTGAAATATCATATTGAAATCAGATATAAACTCTATATACCCGACAATGTCAGACACTGGCATATTTTTGAAGATGACGAACAAATTCAGAAATTTCTTATGGAAATAGGTGAGTTCTCTGAAACTTATCTAGACCAAGAAAACCAAAATGACCCAATGTGGATTATGCAAGAGGGTGAAGATCCTGAAACCTTTCGAGATAAAATAGCGGATCATCGCATGTTGGTCCTTAAAAACAACCAAATCCCGAAAGGCTTAATTCCTTTAGAAAGACTCTTTGACCAGAACGACATACCTGTGAAATCCACTTTGCAGCCCCAACCAGAAGAAGTGGAGGATTGTGACATAGGAACTGAAAAAGAAGTCAGGATAGTAAAGATATCTAAATTCCTCCCTCCCAAGGTAAAAGACCAATACAGAGACCTACTCAAATAGTATACAGATGTTTTCGCCTGGTCCTATGAAGAGCTTCGAACGTATGATACTTCCATAATTGAGCACAAGATACCGTTGAAGCCCGGGGTCAAGCCTTTTAGGAAAAAGATTAGGAAATTTAACCCCATTTTGTTGCCCGTCATTGAAAAGGAAGTTAAGAAGCTTTTATATGCGAAAATAATTGTACCTCTAAGGTACTCAGACTGGGTGGCAAATTTAGTCCATGTCAAAAAAAAGAACGGAGAAATCAGACTATGTGTGGATTTCCATAACTTGAACGGGTCCTCTCTTAAGGATAATTATCCGCTCCCCAAAATGGACCACGTCCTGGAAAGGGTAGTTGGAGCAAATAGAATGTCTATGATAGATGGGTTTTCTGGGTACAACCAAATCGCCATGAACGAGCTAGACAGAGAAAAAACTGCTTTCACCACACCATGGGGTACATTCATGTATGATAAAATGCCTTTTGGTTTGATGAATGCAGGGGCTACATTCCAGCGCGCTATGGACATCGCTTTCGTCGGAGAAAGAGACAAGTTCGTAGTAATCTACCTTGACGATTTAACGGTTTTCTCTAAAACCGATGAAGAACATTTGATCCATTTAAAACAAACTTTCGAAAAATGCCGCAGGTATGGCCTATCTTTGAACCCAAAGAAATCACATTTCGCTTTGCAGGAAGGTAAGCTTCTGGGGCATATCGTATCTAAAGATGGGATCAGGATTGATCCTAAGAGGATTGAAGCAATACAAACTATCAGGATTCCTAGGAACGTAAAAGAAATTCAATCTTTCTTAGGGACAATAAATTTTTTACAAAGGTTTATACCAAATTTTGCTGAGATTGTCAAATTGATCACAGGAATGCTGAAAAAGGATAGTAGAGTAAATTGGACGACCGAGGCTAAAGCGTCGTTCGAGCATATTAAAAAAGTCATCAGTGAAGCACCTGTGTTATCAAGCCCAAATTACTTGAAAGATTTGCTCATCTTCTTGTTCGCTTCTAAACATACTATCGCCGCGGTGTTGCTACAAAAAGATGATGAAGGCTTTGAACGCCCGATTGCGTTTTTTAGCAAGAGCCTTAGAGACGTCGAACTAAAATATGATATAATGGAAAAACATGCGTACGCAATGGTGAAAGCGCTTAAAGCATTCAGAACTTACGTTCTGCATTAAAAAATTATCGCGTACGTACCAACCAGTGCTGTGAAAGATATATTGGTACAGCCAGATAGTGATGGAAAACGAGGGTGTTGGCTCGCTAAAATACAAGAATTTGATCTGGAAGTCAAGCCTACTAAATTGATAAAGGGGCAGGGTCTGGCCAAAATCTTGGTTGAGTCGAACCTTAGAGCTCTTGACATCAATTGCCTACAAGGGGAGGACGGAGACACACATTTGCAAGAGCCGGATGACCAGACACATCCAAGCAAGGTTGAAGAAAAATTCATGTCGTCAGGATGGTATAAAGATATAGTTTTCTATTTGTTAAACCTGAAATGTCTAGATGGACTAACACCAGCCAAATGCAGAACTTTAAAACTCCATGCTGTAAAATATTGCATCTCTGAAAATCAACTATATTGGAAGGATCCACTCGGGTTCTTACTAGTCTGTTTGGTTGAGTCGGAAACTCCACGGGTTATGGAAGAATTTCATGAAGGGATCTGTGGAGGACACCATGCATGGAGAGCCACAGCCTACAAGATCCTGAGGGTCGGATACTATTGGCCAATACTATTTTCGGACGTTAATGCCAAAGTACGTGCCTGTTACTCATGTCAAATATTCGCTGGTAAGCAGAAACTCCCTGCACTACCACTCATTCCAGTCAAAACTGAAGCCCCATTTCAACAATGGGGATTAGACTTCATAGGGGAAATTAATCCCCATTCCAGTGCTCAGCATAAGTGGATCTTAACAGCCACAGATTATTTTACAAAGTGGGTGGAAGTAATTCCAACCAAAAGGGCAACAGACTCGGTGGTGATCAACTTCTTGGAAGATAACATCTTGTCGAGATTCAGGTGTCCCTGAAAGTTTGTTACCAACAACGCCCAGGCCTTCAAATCCATGGCTATGATCAATTTCTGCCAGAAGTACAATATCATTCTCGGCCATTCCACTGCTTATTACCCTCAGGGAAACGGGTTGGCCGAATCATCTAACAAGAGCCTGGTAAACATAATAAAAAAAGTACTGAATGAAAAAAAAAGGTCCCGGCATGTGCATTTGAAGTACGCGTTGTGGGAAAACCGCATCAGCACTAACAGATCTATCGTCATTTCACCGTTTTAGATGGTCTATGGGACTGAGGCGGTTCTGCCTATAAACTTAGCGTTGCCAGTGATGAAATTATGGCAGGATCAGAACGAAGAACCCAATCATGTAACCAGGAGAAGTAACCAGCTGATCGAGGTTCAACAACACAGAGTGGAGGTTGATGAGAAAATGCAGAAATACCAGGATGATATGAAAGCATTGTTCGACATCAAGGCAAAGAACAGAAAATTCCTCCCAGGTGATTTAGTGTTAAGATGGGATACGAGAAGGGAAGAAGCCGCAAAGCATGGCAAACTTGATCACCTTTGGTATGGACCATTTAGGGTCTCGGCTCCAGAAGGAAAGAATTCCTTTCTTCTGGAAAATATTGATGGAGAAGTTCTCAGCGCTCCGATCAACGGGCGGTATCTAAAGCACTACATGACGTGACAATCATCATATAAAAAAAAAAATTATAAAAAATTATATATATTTGTAAATAAATAAATTTGTTCAAACATGTACTATTAATTTTTGGTTTTCGTTCCTAAACTCTCAACACATTTTCAATAAAATTTGTATTTTTTTTTTACAGGATTCCAGTTGCAGACGAAACTAGCTCAAAAAATTAAGGTGCAGGTCGGTGTTGAAAATAGAACAACATAAAGCAGGTGATACTTAAGATATTTCATAAGCTCATAGAGAAAGTGAAAAGAAAAGATAGAGGTGAGCTTTCTAAATACACAGGAAATGAGAGGTTATTTAAGCAAACT
Source organism: Picea engelmannii (assembly GCA_009831015.1). Taxonomy (NCBI): domain Eukaryota; kingdom Viridiplantae; phylum Streptophyta; class Pinopsida; order Pinales; family Pinaceae; genus Picea; species Picea engelmannii. The sequence goes on along the minus strand of ML777654.1, from coordinate 48,934 downwards.
AAGGTAACATTTTCAAATTTGCAATATAATGGTTTAGATAACAAGAATATTTTTAGTTTCATAATCTTAAAATGAAATAATTTCGATGAATACATTAAACCTAAAACAGTCAGTCATAATTTTTGTTCCTAAATATATTCGAAAATCAGTCCCGAACTATGGTGACCTTTTGTATATTAAGCCATTGAATTGCTGCATTGTTTTTTGTCTATCTTTGGGCCTAACTTTCAGTGAGTCACTATCTTCCCGAGTCTTTGTGAAAGAATAAAAGTTTTTCGTTTTAAACCTCAGGGTTTTCGAAACGGATCTTAATAAGAAAGCTGGTCTTCACAACTACTTAATCTTATACTAAGCCAAGGAACGTTTATAGTGATCCTAACTTTCCTAGGTTTTTCAACAGCGTCGAAAAAATCAAAGCTTGCTTGAACAGGATGTCCCTTAAAAATTTTATTATTCTCCCCTGTCTCCCTAGGAACGAAGGTCTTGTGAGGGTCAAAGGAAGGTTGATACCGAGTAATCAAAATGAGTTGACAAACCTCTGATAAAAAACATTACACAGATCTCAGCCCTGATATAAACTGATTGCTCACATCTTCATGTTTTAAAAGTAAATACTAAGACATGTGGTGAAAGGAAATTCAGAAATGATTTCCCCCACCTAGTCCATTAAGACGATGAAAGGAAATTCAGAAATGATTGCCCTCGTCTTACCGTTTAAACGCATAAATATTTTCCAAAGTGGTGAAAAGAAATTCAGTGAAAAAGGGGTCAGACAACTTCACCGGGGTACTGAACAGGCTCGCTGGCAGTGAAGCAATGTCTGAGAGATATGTAAGGTTGTTATACATAAATATCAATCTACTCCGGTAAACAATGCTTTCTGAAAACCTGATCATTTCCCCAATTTCCGACGGGACTTCCCTATTTAAAATTATATAATATCATTCTTTGATGCAAGCTGAGAATCACAAGATCTGTTGAATATCCTAGGGACGTTTCGACCGTCTTAAAGCGTCCCTGGTTAGTAATGAGAAAGAGAAAGCTATGAAAGTGACTTCATCCATGTTTGGAAAGAGTATCTGAGTTCGAAAAAACTTCTTGAAGTACAAAACGAAGCTTTTCCCTCCCTTCTATCTTTTTCCTTGAGTTTTCTGTTTATTTTAGCTTGTGACTCCATTACCCAATATTGGCACCTGGTCTACTATTCTTCCCGCCTCACAGGAAGGCGGGATCCCTAGTTGGAGCCTATGTTGGAGCCGCCCTTGTTTTTACCTTGCACAATTTTCAATTTTTGATACTTGGAATCTAAAGATTGATTCTTCTTTTCCTTCCGAGATCTTAAGACTCTGAAATCTTGTCGCCTGGACATCAATTTTTTCTACTTTCAAAATAGATCCATTTTCGTGAGTAAGTTCGCTCTTTTGTTTCATTTCGGGGTCTCGTAAGGTCGGATACATTAAACCTTGAGTTCACACGTCCCGAGTCACGAAACGACGAAATCGTTTTCAATTTCCGCCCAAGACATTAACTAGGGTAAATCTTATGACTCATGAGTGGACGTTGTCGGGAGTTCGCATATCAGCATTCGTCAAACCCAAGTTTCTGTTCTTACAACCCCGAGAGTCGAGAACGCGATAATTCTTGCGATAACCCTGGTCAAGGATTAAAGGTCAAAAAATTAACCATGGTTAATTTTGGTGCTCGACGTTTCACCACTCGTCACTTTCTTTCATAAAGTTAAGGCGCCTAAAATCCCGACACACGAGGTTGCGACATGATTATGGCAAGATTAATTAGTAACCTAATCTAAGATTTTCTTCCCGTATTTTCAGCCTTAATTATCGCCACATTGCGGTATCGCGACTCGGCATACCATTCTCCCAAAAATATGTCTTCGAACTTCCGAGTCACGATATGGCGAATAAATTAATTATGCAATTAATGACGCTCCAAATCATGATTACTATTAATTGAATCCAAATCGGCCCTCGCAGCCTCGCGAGTTGAAGAGTCAAAATGTTAAAAGGAAATTCACGATGCAGCGAACAACGAGAAAATTATTTAAGTTGCTAAGATTTGAAATTTTAAAATAAAACGAGATGCGTCCCATCCCGCGCATCGAGGTTTGCACATTTCACGAGGTAGCTACTTACTCGCCATACTCCGACTGACCGTCAGACCGCCGAACATTGATGACATTAATGGAAGATTAGAACGAATCTACGAATAATGAGATCGGATTCTATTCCATAAATTTGTTGCTAATTGTGATTTGACAGACCTATGTCGAAGAGTACAGGATTTTCAAATATATACAGGAGTTTCATTTTATTTTAAACATTTTTCATAAGCGCACGGAGCTCACCTTTCTCCTAGTGAACTAATCTCTGCATGTATACACAGGTCTATCGCAGAAGAGCGAAAACACAGGTTTTAGACATGGCTCCAAGGAGAGCAGCGAAGGCGAATATCGAGGTTGCAGAGCAAGGCCCGGATAATGTCTCTGACACTTCGCCCCGGAGCGACGGTTCAGTCCCTAGCTGGTCGTTCGTTTCAGATATTCTACAATCTGAGTTGGTAAATTACTCAGACTCCGATGACAATGATAACGAAAAGGATGACCTGAACACTAAATACAAGATAGTTGTTCAGTCTGGAATGCACCGGG
>ML777654.1:21540-31762 GCA_009831015.1 Picea engelmannii | reverse complement strand
GAAATTAAAAGAGATCGAAAAAGGAGGAAACTCTGGTTAAATCAGAGAAAATATGTCGAGACAATATTGCAGAGGTTTAATATGCAAGAATGTAAACCGGTTAAGGTTCCTATTCCTGTTGGTGTAAAGTTATCTGTGGATCAGTGTCCCAAGACACATGAAGAAGAGGAGGACATGTATCATGTTCCATATGCGAGTGCAGTTGGAAGTTTGATGTATGCAATGGTCTGTACTAGACCAGACATTGCACATGCAGTGGGAGTTTTGAACAGATATGTGTCAAAAGCAGGGAAGGAGCATTGGACAGCAGTAAAAAGGGTTTTCAGGTATTTGCGTGGAACTGCTAGCTATGGATTGTGCTACGAAGGAAGACTTGGATTGGACAGAGTGGTCGATATACATGGCTTTGTGGATGCATACTGGGCTGGAGATTTGGATCGTAGGAGATCCACAAGCGGGTATGTGTTTAACCTGTTTGGAGGAGCAATAAGTTGGATGAACAAAAGACAAGCTGTAGTGGCACTTTCAACTACAGAATCTGAATACATGGCAGCCACTCATGCAAGTAAGGAAGCAGTATGGTTACAAAGATTGTGTTCAGGTATTGGGTTGGTCCAAGAAGATGTAAGGATAGAGTGTGACAGTCAGAGTGCAATTTTCTTGGCAAAGAACCCTGCTTATCATTCAAAGACAAAGCACATTGATGTTCAATATCACTTTGTAAGAGACATGATTGAAGAAAAGAAAGTATCATTGATGAAGGTGGACACTTTGAAGAATGTTGCAGATTCATTAACAAAATCTGTGAGCACTGAGAAGTTCTCTTGGTGTAGAGGATCCATGGGCATTGCTGCCCTGGATTATTGACTATGTAACCCTGTAACCCCCTGTGTGCAAAGAAAACAACATGTGGGAGAATGTTGGGTATGTGTTATATTCTTTGCACGAGTAGTAGTGTCTGAGCACCTGCGTCAGGAGCACAGGGGGGTTAGAGGGGGGGTGCAGGGGGGTGGAGCCCCCCGCATGAGGGTTTGGGGGCAACGCCCCCAATTTTTTTTTTTCGGGACGACATATTTCCAGGACCACATGATATTAGGTGGTTTTTCGGCACATGGTTTTTTGTCAATGGTTTTCTATTTCTGGTTAAGGAATTAGGGTTTTTGGACTAATCCAGGTCATTGGGTTAGGGTTTTGGATGCCGCTGGCTCCTATATGTATATTGTATTGTAAACAATGTAACACAATGTATGAATATAATATATGCTGGTTTTCCCAGTTTGGGTTTCCATGTGAAAAATCTCTGTGTAATGTTTGTATTTGCCATTGTATCTTTTCTGTTCTTTTTTTGAATATTAGTTTGCAGTAGATATTGTACAAGGTTAGAATTTACAAATTCAACCCTTTTCCTTGTGCCTATATGTGTCATTTGGTACATAGAGAGTATATTTATATAGAGTTTTGAAATGCACAAGACATTCTCAAAACTTCCAATTTTCGTGATCCACTCTCCCTTATCCATAGACTTCTACTGGAGAATCATCTCCCATGAGAATGGGAGGACTCGTGCATTTTTTTAGATATAAAATAACATATTTTTTGGAGATTCCATATGGTCTGATGCTCTTGAATCATTAACCCATGCATATAGAAAAGAATTAACTACAATCAAAGCATGCACACTACCTCGATTTTCTAGTGCTTTTAATCCTGTCTTCATCTTGGTGTTTTCATGAATGTAGTCCCCAAGGTTGTTCTACTGGAGTGTTTGTTCCATGAGGTCAATGGTTTTATCCGTGCAAGAGGATTCAATATGGTAACCATGATTTCAATAACTGCACTTTGATTTCCCTTGTTTTCCCTTTCCTACTTTAAAGTTGGAAGATTCAATGAAAGTTTTGAATTTTCCTCTCTTTCTTTGATCTGGATCCTTATTTACCTTTTCTTTTTGTTTGTATTTTGAGTTGGATTTGTTTCTCTCATGCACAACACGTTGATTTGATTTGGAGATCTTGATTTTTTCCATCATGATGAGCTTGTCTTGCTCATGCATTTGGGACTCAATGAATCTGTCCAATGTGGGAATTTCCCAAGTTGCACCCGATGTAATTCTTACTGTATGAAATGTGGAGATAAACATGGCATATTCTAGACCCAAATTTGATAGAGTATCAAGAATCAACTACTTTTCTTTCTTTTACTTATCGATCCTGCACCCTTTTAGTTGAAGCAGTAAGGATTTAAACTCCGTGAAGAAGTCTCGTATATTCTCCAAAATGATTAGATATAATGAGTTTAACTCATTCTCAAGCATGCGGCCACACATCTCATCCTATTTTTTGAAGAGACCTTCCAGAGTGGTCCAAACCACGTTTGGAGTAGTGGAAGATTCAACATGAAACAAATAATTTGGGAGAGATGGACATGCAAAGGAGACTGAAGGCCTCATCCATGTGGTTGAAGTATTTGGTTTTCTCAATTATGGATGTGGGTTCGGTTTCTATTTCCATGATTATTCAATATAAGTCTCTTCATTTGAGTAGAAGTAGATTCTATGGCTTCCAATTGAAGTAATTGTATGGCGTAATAAATGTTGACAATGAAATTCCATTATTTGCAGTTGCTTCAATATTTTGTACCTGAAAATAATTGTTTGTGCACCTTCTTCCTAGCACCTATGGGATTTGATACCATGTGAAATTGGGTTGAAACCTGCACAAAGAATCTATCTAGAAACAATGAACAACAAACTTTCAAAGTTGAGAGAAGAATTGGAGAAAGAATGAAAATAATTGTATTCCACACAATGAGAAAATAAAAAGCTACAATGAGATATTTACAAACACAACACTTGTTGAACACTAGGTAGTGGTGTTATGAACACAATATATATAGAAATAGATATAATAAATAATAATTATTAAAGACATCATAAATGAAAAGTCATGTCTTATCTTAAAGGACGTGTATATTCATGAAAGGGAACCCCCTGTGAGGATATATAAACGGACCCTCATTCTCATTGTACTCATTTCATCTCATCTCATATTCATTATTTATATTATTATTAGCCTACATGGATTTATGTGTACTATCCTATTTATATTGTATATTCTTTGTGTAAGTGAACTTACTTCGTCTCATTTGGAATCAGAGCCCCTTCTTGGGCATTTCGTTGATTTTTTTTCATAGTTTCCTAGTATCTTTTACCAACTCAAGATTGGCCATATAAAAACTTAGAATTCCGTTGAAGATATTCCACTACAAATTCAAAATACTTATGTAACCAGTTTATGAATAAAAGGAAAAAATAAATAAAATATAAATGTTACATAAAAAAATTATAAATTCAAACTATTAAATACAAAAGTGAAATCATACCGAGGAGCGTAATAGTTAGTTTACCAACAATTACCAAGAAGTTAGGAGAAGTAAAATGTGCATCTCCATAACTTTACAAGTAAAAGTGAAGTATATAAGTTAAAGAAGTCAAAAAGGAATCTCAAATGAACATCGCGATCATTCATTTAAAAAAAAATAATAAGTTTATTAAAAAGGCCCAGGAAAAGAGAAAATATTAATACCTTATTTTAAAAGAAAATATATTATTATTAAGAGAAAGTATATTTTAGTGGGGTTGTTAAAAAAGAAAAATGTTTTTTTATAAAAGTTACCACAAAGTGTAAAAAGGTGATTTATTATTGAGTAATTGAAGTTAAGTAAGAGTATTTGAAGTTTTTAAAATAAGAAGGAAAAAAAACTAAAAGAGTATTTAAAGGTGCCTTTAAAAAAAATAAAGAAAATAAAGATAAGTAATATATATAATATATTACAAAAAGATTATTAAAAAAACAACGTATAGTAAAAAGTATGAGAAAAACCATTAAAAGAAATTAGAAGAAGTAACAGCCAGACAAAAGACCAATTATTAAAAAAAAAAGACCTCATACCTCGTACATCCAAATTAATTATTGAAGAGATATTATAAAACAATTTAAAGACCATATTCAAAATTATAAAAAGTGCATAGCTTTATATATTATTTGTGGATAAAGGAGAAGTAAACATATATACGAGATGACTATGACTATGAATTAATACACAATATAGGAAAAGAAAATCAAGAGGTATATGCCTTAAATCAAAGATTACAAATAGGCTCAATATCTCAAGCTTAGTCTAATTTGATGACAATGATTAGAACGTGATCCAAGAATAGCAAGTTGTATCAAGAGGTTTGTGAAGACTTGTTAAAAAAGAAAAGTTGGAGTAAAGAGGAAGTCAAGAAATATGAAGACCATCATCTAGTAGAATATGGAATACTAATGTGGAGAAATTAAATATATGAACCAAACCAGACAATTGAGGATATTAGTATGAAATGAAGCTTATGATGCCCTATATTCAAGACATGTAGGTTATCAAAAGACATACCTAAGTATAAATAAAATGTATTATTGGCCAAGATAAAAGAATATATTATTGCATATGTGACCAAGTACCTTGAAAGATAATGATAGTATATAAAGGTAGACCATCAACATCAAGTAGGTAAGTTGAATCCCTTAACCATATTAGCGTGGAAGTGGGAAGAAATCATGATGGATTTTATTTCTAGATTACCAAAGACTTCCAAAACCAATGATTTTGTCATGGTAGTATTCAATTATCCAACCAAGATGGCAGATTTCATTCCAGTTAAGACTATTCTTAAGGCATGCGACATAGATTGAACCTTTATTTGAGAAGTAGTAATATTACCTGGTGTACCAAAGTTTATTGTATCAGACCTAGACTCAAAGTTAAATTTGAAATTATGGCAGAATTCGTTCTTTGAGTTGCACATAAAGTTAAGTTTTAGTACAACATACCATCCAAAATACAATGGACAAACATAAAGGGTTAACTGGAGCACGGAAAATATGTTCCAAATGTATGTAATGAATCAAACTAGGTGTTGGAAAGACTATATTCCACTAGCACAATTTGTGTATAACATTAGTTACTATTATCACGGGATTTGATCTCTGCTTTTTCTGGCACTCCATCTTCGACAGGCTGTCAAAGCCCCAAAAATGGTCAAATATGACCAAGTAACTTCAAAACTTGGTCAAGGGCCAACATGCCCCCAACACTCACCTATGACTCATCCTGAGTCACTCTGGTCTGAGCAATTCTACCTTGAACGCCTCGAGCTTGGCTCAAGCTGCTTCGACCTATTGTAGTCCTACTGCCTCTTGCTCGGTGAACTCCTGGATGAGTGCATCATTGACTGGTCCTTCTAGGCGTTGTTATGCTTCACTCACAACTTTTTCAAGTTCTACTCCTTGGCTTTCAACTTCAGTGAATAGCTGACATGCCTTCTATTACATTGGTTGAATTCATTGAGAGACTTCCATCACTTTGGTTTGGATCGTGTGGATTTGTTGTTGGGTCGTGCGTTGCTCTGGAAACCTCTTCATCCTTTCGACCGGTGACAAGGCCTTTAGTTGCGCCTGTAACATATCTGCATGTTGCTTTGCTTCTTGGAGTTGTGACTCCAACACTTGTAATTCTAGATTCTCTGTGAGGGTTTAGTAAGTCTAAGCGCTCCAAGAGCTCAGTTGCTTGCACTCCAAGCCAAGGGATTTTATTCTTCCAACTGTGCTACGAGCAATTACCTCTCTTAGGTATCTGATTTCTTGAGGGGTCTCGGGAACAGTACAAAGTTCCAGGTCTGTGATGCGTTGCTGAAGTTGTTGGATCATTTCTTCAAGTTGTGCCACCTACTGTGGAATTCGTTCTTCAGCTTTTACTTCTATGACAGTCACAGAGCGAAGTGTTGTGTTGATTAGTTCCTTTACTTCTAGCTGCTCCGCGATCAACTGCTCCTTGCTCTGTTGTAGCTTTGTTTTCTCTTTGTCCCACTGTGCTTGAAGAGAAAGTTTTTCTCGTTCGGCAACACTGCGCTGCTCGAAAAGTACTCCCTATACCTATGTCAAAGCCTGGATGGATTGCGCTGTCTCTTCCTGAGCTCGTCGAAGGCGAGCTTCAACTTTATTAGCGATCTGGTGCAATTGGGCTGGCTCATCTCCTGGTTCTACTATTCCTGCTGTCAGAGGCACAGTGGAGATTGCGCAACTAGATTGGAGTGCCTCCTGCACTCCTTGGAGTTCAACCTCGATATGATTATACATTTTCTCCCGATTCACCTCCTTCTTCTCTAATACCTCATTTCGGTGTAAAAATAGAAATAGTCCGAATGGATTCTGTCCGTTCTATCAAGAATACTTCTGAAATGTATGTATCCATGTCCACCTCTGACATTTGTGGCATGATCCATTATATGCCATCCATAAGAACCCTAGATACTAAATTACAAGCTATTTATAAAGGAACTAGGACTCCAAATTCACCAAAATATGGCCTAGGCAAGAAAGCATAAGACCAAATTCCTACATTTTGGCTGTATTCGTAACGACATAAATGCTCTTGTCCATAAAGGAATAAATGCTTATATCTTATGCACTCTCCAGGATCTAACCCATGATAAATTCACTGACTCTATTATTGGAGGGATTGTTGCCCCACTTTCAAATGGGCCAACAGCCTGTGTGAACCCTTGCTCAGTCAAGGTAGTAATACTCAACGCCCTCCCTTTCGGTGTAAATATAGAAATAGTTCGAATGGAGTCTCGTCAAATGTCGTTTAGAGATATCAAGAGATCTGAAGAAGAAGCTGAAGCTAGTACTTCAGGCCATTCTGGTTTAGAATCCATGTTCTCCCTTAGTCGGTCACAGACTATAAATCAGGCTGATATAGAAATAGTTGAAGAAAATCCTCAAGCTGCGTGGAAATTACCTGCAATCAGCCCAAGCCAAGTCTACCAGGACCTAAATATGTTTCACCTTAAGGCCATAACCCAGATCTTTGTGAAAGAATCTGTCAGCACGATACAGCAAAATAGTAATGAAATGCAGACAATTTCCCTCTTAGACCCTAAAGAGATCCAAAAAGAGGCAAGAAAGCATAAGACCAAATTCCTACATTTTGGCTGTATTCGTATCGACATAAATGCTCTTGTCCATAAAGGAATAAATGCTTATATCTTATGTACTCTCCGGGATCTAACCCATGATAAATTCACTGACTCTATTATTGGAGGGATTGTTGCCCCACTTTCAAATGGGCCAGTATATTTTGATTGCTATCCAAATTTTGTTGTCTCCTCTTTTGATGAAACCTTAGCAGACATCCTGAAACTTCAAATTCTAACTACAGGATTTCAAATGAAAGCCAAATGAACAAATATTGCCATTCAGATTAGAGGATGTTTCAGGCATACCAATACAATGTTTCTCGCTGTCCTTCATGCTCCTAGCAAAGATTCCATGGCCAGTACTCTAGTGATAACTGATGCCCTGAACCAGAAGGTTGAACATAGTACAATCAAGTGGGAAGACCTCTCATTTCCCCAAGACTGGGTAATAGACACTCCTAAAGTTCATATCCCAAGAGCTATTACCTCAGCCCAGATAAGGGAAACTGATTCATCTGCAGTCCTCTCATTTCCTCAGCGCCAGTTAAGCCAAAGAAATTCTTGGCCCAGACCTTCCAGATCTCCTCCTCCTATCCCATCATATTGTGTACATACTTCTTTACAATCTTTAGCATCTCAAATTGGAAAAGTCCCCTTTTCTGTTAAATGTCCTGACTGTGATCAATTAGTTAGTCTCTCCTCCCTAACATTCTCTGCAAATAAGCCTAATCTCCAATTTCAGCATATAAATCATAATCCCAGAAATGATACTCCGCCACCTGTATCTACTGCCAAACAAGTCTGTCCACATCCCCAATGTTCAGATATTCCTTTCCCTCATGATTCTCATGTTCTTTGTCTATTTACCAAAGAATATCCTGATATAGAGCAAAGAAAGAAAGCCTATGTCCCTAAGGATATAAAAAAGCCTTCTTCATCAGAGATTGAAAAGTTTTTAAAATTATACAAAGGATGCAGAAAAGACATTGTCTCTGAAACCTGGATTACGAATATGTTAAATTGGGATTTACATACACATCCCAAAGCAAAGGAATTTGCTGCAAGCATTCCAAATAGTGAAAAACTCAAGCTGGCAGAGCAATGGAAAGCCTTTATGACCAGAGACTCAAAATATATTTCTTTTTATGAGTGGAACGATTCCAAGAAAATCAAGACACCTTTGTTTACTCCACTCAAAGCAAATTTAATTTCCTGTCCTGTGACTACACTGTCCCTCTCAGAACTCAGACATGAAATTGAAAAAATCAAAAAGATCAAGTCTGACAAACACCAACAGGAATCTAAAGACAGATGCAAAGTCCAGCATCAACAATATCATATCCTTCTTGAACTTAGAATTCAAGATCTGAATTTCAGACTTAAAACTTTGATTGATATTGGTTCTGATTTGAATTTGTTACATCAGCATGTAATCCCAGTATCTTTGTGGGAAAAAACTGAGCTCTCTGTTACCGGCCTTGGAAATGTATTAAACACCATTTCTTTTTTTATTCCCAAGGCAACATTATGTTTCCAAAAATTCTACCTAGACATAAAATTCTTTTTAGCAGAATTACCAATAGCTTGTGTATTGGGCACTCCTTTTCTGGCAGTTGTATCTCCTCATGGGTCAACAGATATCCTACTAAGCCAGAAGGGATACTTTATTACTAGCCCAGAAGGGCAGAAAATTAAGCTTCCTTTTATCTCTACTCCTCAATGTACAGACTCTGTAGAGATAAAAACACTCCAGATGAAAAGGATTCTAGAATTAAAAAGCCTACAAGGTGTTCTCAGAATTGAATACCAATTACAGAAGCCCAGCCTAAGAGAAAAAATTGGGTCTTTTCAAAAACTCTTTTCTGAAACAGTCTTCTCTGAGAATCCTACTGCATTTTGGAAGCAGAAAAAACATGTAGTCTACCTGCCCTATAGAGAAGACTACATTGGCACCCCTTGTAAAAGCAGAGCCATTCCAATGAATGCTGAATACCAGAAGTTATGTGCCAAAGAAATTGAAAGCCTTCTAGAACGAGGACTTATCAGAAAGTCTACAAGCCCATGGAACTGCTATGGGTTTTATGTGAATAAACATTCAGAACAGGTCAGAGGTCTCCCCGGACTGGTAGTAAATTATAAACCTTTAAATAAGGTTTTAGCTGATGATACTTATCCTATCCCCAATAAAAGTAACCTGGTTACAAGAATAGCTGGAGCAAAGATATTCTCCAAGTTTGATTTAAAATCAAGATTTTGGCAAGTGGCCATAAATGAAAAGGATAAATTCAAAACAACTTTTAATATCCCAGCAGGACATTATGAATGGAATGTCATGCCTTTTGGTTTAAAGCATGCCCCTTCCAAATTCCAGAGGGTTATGGATGAAGCTCTAAATCCATACTTCTCTTGGCTAATTGTATATATAGATGATATTTTAATATTTTCTTCTTCAGTAGAAAAACATTTAAAGCATCTGCAGAATTTTTGGCATGCCATCAAACATGCAGGTTGTTAGGACCACACAATGTACCCTTTTTGCCCATACTTTTTGCCATTGTTATACCCTTCATCACCTGTATTTAGACTTATACTATCATTTCACCTGATCATTCCAAGGTACACAACGTCATTTCTCATTACTACACGTTTAATTTGTTTTGCATGATATTTTACATCACTCTCGTACTTAACCATTGATTAGAAGTGCATAAGTGTCTATATCTGCAGAATAGTATTCAAGACCGATGCTGAAACACAGAGCTGTCCAAAGTTGCTGTTGAACTGATGCTGAAACACGAAAGCTGCTACACAGCCCAAGGATGCATATGCGGAAACACGGAACTACCATACAGATGTTGAACACGGAGCTATCACGCAGTTCAGAAGTACAGATGCTGAGACACAGAGGAGACCGCCACGATGATGAAACACAAGCCGTGACAGTTAGCAGTCAAGGCCGACACAGTCAAGAGCGCAATTCACGTGGCTGAAACAGCCCGTGAATTGCGATGCTGAAACAGCGTCAGCAGATATGAGAAGGAGCTGTTACACCAGCCGTAACAGAAATACCTCGTTCAGCTCCTGTATTAGCATTCGGTTGCGTGAGAATAGGACACCCTATGCTGATTTAGAAAGAAGATCCGATTTAGTGTAGGGGCCAGATATGCTTTGTAATGATTGTATCGATGGGATTTCTCCTTTAAATTC
>ML777654.1:0-21440 GCA_009831015.1 Picea engelmannii | reverse complement strand
TCTTTACTACAACACTAAGTGCTTTTGGAATTGAGCATATATAGTGCGTGGCTATCTTTGAAACAAAAGACTTCCCTGGGTTGATAATTTATGTTTCACTTGGTTGTTTGAAATTAATTAAGCAATTATAGTGACCAACACAGGTCTGGTCCTATCTAAAAAGAAAATGGAATTGTTCTAGACAGAGATAAAATTTCTTGGCCATATTATCAAGAATGGCCACATCACTCTACAAGACCATGCTATAGAATTTGCAGACAAATTCCCTGACAAAATTCTTGATAAAACTCAACTGTAAAGGTTTTTGGGAAGTCTTAATTATGTCAGCCATTTCTATAAGAACTGTGCAAAAGACAGGAGATTGTTGAATGAAAGGCTGAAGAAAGAACCATCCCCTTGGACAGAAGCTCATACTCAGGCTGTCAGAAATATTGAAGCCAAGGTAAAACAATTACCTATTCTTCATGTTTCTGATGACAGTTTAGTCAAAATAGTAGAAACAGATGCCAGTAACCTTGGATGGGGAGCTGTATTGAAACAGATAAACCAGCTCAAAAAAGAAGAAGTCATTCAATTTGCCTCAGGATTATGGCATGATTCTGAAAAGAATTATTCTACATTAGAAAAAGAAATCAAAGCAGCCTTGAATGCTATCCAGAAATTTGAGCTGTATCTCATCTATAAGAAGTTTATCCTCCGAACAGATGCTGCAGCCATGAACAAAGTATTACATAAAGAATTGAAAATTTCTGGAGATCAGAAATTTGCCAGATGGCAAGCATTATTTAGTAACTTTGATTTCAGCATAGAACATATCAAAGGGGAAACAAATTCTTTAGCAGACTTCTTGAGTAGAGAAAATTTACAGAAACATGTTCAAAGCCTCATAATCTCTGTCCAATTGAGAGGTGAATTAGAACATATTGAAAATATTCCAGACAGGATGAATTGGGCTGAATATTGCCAAAATTGGGTTCCAAGGTGGGGTTTGAGAAGTACTCAAATTATAGCCCCAACTACACAAGTACTATACTTTGTATTGGTACCGGAGGTAAGACGACAAGGAAATCCAACACCTGTCTCTCCAATCATCAGACAAGCCAATATCAGAGCTATCGAAGCTAGCCAAGCACTTACAGAAATTTTTCATGATATAGACCTCATCTGGAACATTGAATCAGAACATAGTCATCAACAATATTACTGTCTTAATCGACCTAGGACCATTACCCATTGGCTTGACAGTAACCATGAAGTCCTGTTTCCAGAATCTCCATACAATTATCAAGATTATCAAGGACTTTGGTGGAGGTTTTTATATCATGAAGACATATATTTTTTATTAAAATTTGGTTCTGTAAATACTTTCACCAGAGGACTTATCTCTCCTTGGCTTTCTGACTGGTGGAAAACTTTTGGTGTTAACAAAGAGGAAGTTGATCCACATATCTTATCATTATTTACTCCTCTTCATCTTGTCAGAGATATGAACTTCCAAGGGCCAAATGAAGAAGAAATTCTCAGAATGTTCTTGCTAAATCATTTTCAATGGGTTGTAAGAATCAAGACTGTATTGCAACGGATACAGGGCATATTGTATATAGTCCGGAAAGTTTATACTAAATCTTGGGATTCCTTACAATATCCTTCAAGATTTTCCACTTTTATTGAAAATGATTAATATAGTCAATTCATGTCTAGATGACCGACAATGGAGTCATCCATTTTCCGTGGGTTGTCGAAATCAACTCCACTTTGTAATATGTAAATATTTTGTGATAAGGACGAATCTTGGAAACTCGGAGCACTTCTCCGACTTTTGGTGTGGATTGACCCACATTTCCAAGGTAAGTACCTCTTTTTGCCATAACTGATTGGGGAATCTTGCATGACAACCCCACCAGTCTGCTTTTGGTCCGAGAATCCTGCATGACAACCCTGACCAAGTACTTTTATTTTCCGGTGTGATTGAAATAAAGTTGTCGGATCGGACAGATATTCCTGCGAGAATGATCTCCCGAACCCAACACAGTAAAATAAGTGGCCAACATGTGGGCCAAATGTCTAGTCGTCATCCAATAAGCAATGATTCCTCCTCCACTCAGATTTGTTATATAAGGAGGATGAGGAACTCATTTGAGGCATCGGTCGATAGCGTCTGAGTCTTGAGTCTTTCTAGCTTCCCTCTCTTTGAAGCTCGAGTCTTTCTGTATAGGGTGCTTTGATAAGCCTGCGTGATTCTGGCTCGGCCATCACGAACCTAAAGTGGCAGAAGCACATAGTTGAGTCTATGTCTATGTGTGATCGAGTCTGAGTGTTTGTTATCAGTGCATCTTGCACTCTCTGTAATACTCGGTAGCCATTCGGCTCTTTATTAATATAAAAGCTTCCGCAAACTTCTGTTGTTCTATTATGTGCAATGATTCCAGTAGCTTCATGTTGATTTCATTCGAGTCTGTTAATTGCCCGCCTCTGTGAGTAAGGTTGTCCAGATAGTGAAGTGTGAAGCCACAGTGAGCGCTGGTAGTAAGTCTCGCAAGGCGGGTGGCCGCTAGGGCAGTGGTAGGCGCAAAGGTGAGTCTGAATCTTCACCGATCAGCTTCAAATAACACTGGTTCGTGAAGGGAACGTCCTGATGGAGTTCGGGATAGGTGGCTTTATGATGGGTGTCTGAAATCAACGCGCACAGAAGAAAATCATACATCAAGCTTCATTCTCTTCCAGAGGAGGCCCCTGCTTTACAAATGGTATCAGAGCTACAATGATGAAATTAAAATCATCCAATGTGAGGGTAGTCTGCATCTTGGTTACAGGGCTTCTAGGTTTCTTTCGGGAGGAAGATTTCAGAGGTGAAACCTTTTGTTTCTTCGATGAGTCTTCTTCGTCCCTAGGTGGTGGTACTTCACCTTTCTATTGTTCAATTTCTACACCTTCAATCTCTTCGCCATCAGCCCCTTCATCTGGTGAAATGGATGCAGTCCTCACATATGTGTTGTATACATTGTGAACCTCTTCAAGATTCTTTGTCTTGCTTGGTCTGAGTGTATCCTGTGCAGCTTCTGGGCTATCTACGTCAGACAACTCCGCAGGGTTGGCTGGAATAAGGAGCTCCGCCGACCATTCCTTAGTAATTTCCTCTAAGTCTGTTAGCTTGTAATAGGACTGCAACTACTACTTGTGCTCATCAACACATGTTGTGATATAAATGCAGTGGCAGTCTGCGTTGAACTTCATTAAGGGACGAAACCTGTGGAGGTTATTCGGGGTCATTTGAGGCTCGGACTGGATGGCTTGTTTCAACTGGCTGTAGTAAGTATGGAAAAGGGCATTGGATTGCCACTTCTTTTTCATATCATTAGAGTACAACAAGGTACTGGACTTTGCGGCCAAAGGTTCGAAGGGCTTGATGTCAAGGAAGGTCACACCTTCCAGCATTTCCTATGCAATGAATGTGATTAGGATGAGAAGCGAGCTAAAGTGGAACTCATGCCCTTGGTCTTGTGCTTCTCTACAATCAAGCTCCAACTGGTTTACAAGGTACTGCGCCCAATTAATCTGTAGTGCCTCTGTGCACTTTGTTGCGAAGTCAACTACGAATCCAGTCACTTGGGTGGGTCGTTTCTTGTGAACTATCTTGCCTGTGATCAGCTGACATGCGAGGCACACTACGCCATTCTGGATAGAGGTTACCTTGTAACCTCATGTTCCCTTCTCAACATCACCATAATTCTCTTTGATTCTATGTGTTAATGCTCAATCTGAGGTCTTTCTAGGGTAAAAATCATGTGGGTCAGGGCCCTGCATGCTCATCCCTGTGATCTAATTGATCAAGGTCGGATCCACAGTGATGCGACAGTTCAACCATAAGTAAATTATGTGGTAGAAAGATAACAACAATTTCACACATGTGTTTACTTCCTGGTGTCGGTCGAAGTGCAGGATTTTCATCACATTGAGTAGTGTGGACTGCGCGAGGTTTTGGGTCCATGGCTACGGGATAATCTTTGAATTATTGCCTTTAGTCCTAGTCAGATACTTGTGCGGGGTGAGCATGTTGTAAGCCTTCATGTCGCCAAGGTTGAAGTCACTGAACTTCAATGTTGCGAGCTTATCTTGGTCGACTTGAATTGTGCGTATCCCTTTCAGGAGGTACATCGTGACCAAAGCATAGTCAAAATCTATAGGCACACTTTCTCGGTTGATGGTGCCTCTTAGAGGGGGTAGGTAGGCAGGTAGAATGCTCAGAATCATCTTGTCGTTCGCAATGTCATATCTGTGCTTCGTTCTTTCCTGTGTCGTGGTTCTGGAAGTTCCTGCTCTGCAAGAAGTCAATGGACAATCTTGGACTCCTCCTTTTGATGATGCTTGCACACCTGCAGACATTCTTCTTTCTGACATGACTTTCTCGGTCCTGAGATCAACAAGTACTTCCTTCGCAGATTCTTCAATTGCGCTAAGTTCTTTGGACATACGCGCTAGAGATAAATTATTAGGGTCACAATGATCTCAGACATTGCTCAGGAATGAACAATGAGGGCACGATGATCATTGTATACACTTGCTAGTCTGCGGGCTTCAAATTCTCAGTTGGTAAAAGTATTCTTCGGGCATGGCGTGACAAGATAAATATGCAATCTTGGCAACGGTTTTCTTTGCAATGGGTATGAGCCCCATTAATTCGTGTTCTATCCGTTATGGCGTGGTCCGATGGTCTGGTGATGAGCCATCAATTCTTTTCGATCCATTTGGATCAGCAGTCGAATGGATATATCAGCCTCTAATAGCTATATTTCTTCGCCACGGTGAAGTGGCCTATATCGTTGTTCTGATATCTTAGCGAAGTTCAAATTCTGCAAGTTTTCCTTCTGTGAGGTACCCTCGGGAACCTGTTGTAACCTTTCAATCTTAGCCTTCTTCTTATTCATCTTTCTAGAGTTCTTCCCCATGAGCTTCGTCTCGGTGGTTCTTTTCCCATTATGATTCTTATTTTCCTTAGACATAGTCACTTCGCGCTATTAATATTCTCTCGTAAGACTCAAGGGAAATACTTCTTCTATATCTGAGACAGATACTTCAATCTTCTGTGAGTCCTCTAATGTTCTTGCAGCTTTGACATCTGGGCTTCTAGTGTCAAATAGATTTGATTTGTTCTCATGTCCCTCAATCAACTGCGCGATCCTTCTGGTCATGAAATCATTTAAATATTTTCTCTGTTGTTATAATACTTCTTCTTCTTCCTTCTTTCTGGCTTGGTCTCTTTCAATCCAAGGTTTTCCAAGTAACATAGTAAACGGGGCATTGTCTTCAATAAGCTTGATAATCTCAAAAAAAAATTATGTCGAAGTTCCATTGACATTCATAGGTATCTAAGTGAGCCTCCCACATATGTTTACCAGTTTCCCTCTGAATAACCCTATTCCTCTTAATGAAGGGATCATAGCAGGCCTTCCTATAGCTTCCCAAGTTCTCTCTGGCATAATGTTCACTGGTGTTTCTTCATCAAGGACAGAGTCAATGTCGAAGTCTCCTATTCTTGCTTCAATACATTCTTTTTCTTTAAAGATCTCTGGTAGCCTAACATGTCGGTGATCATTCAAGGTGTCTTTCATCTACAACAATACCTTCTTTGATTCTTGTTGGGGTTATACTATTTTTGGATTTGCCTTAGGGTTTTCTTTATTCAGATTCATTCTTTCAAGCATAGGAATCATTCTAGGGCAATCCAATACTTCTTGGTCCCAAGCTTTGCAACATAGGAAACTAGATCTTCCACCAGGGAATTCCTTAGCAAGATGTCCTGGTCTTCTGAAACCGCAACATAGGGTTAATCCGCTCTTCCTTTTAAATGATCCCCAGCCTCTTCTGTACTGCGCATTAGGATCATGGTAGCTAATCTACAAAAAATTCTTTCTAGGATCCTGAATCCATTTGTTAGTCCAAACATTCTTTCTATGCATAGGTATAACATATCTATCACTGTACTTATCAAATCTATTCATATCAATCTTTCTTTCATCTATCAGAGCCCTAGTTTTCAAGCTAGGATAGAATCTATCAAACATACCTAGATCCATACTCTAGAAACAAAAATTTCCACTTATTTTACTTCTACAGAGCACAAAGCTTCCATATCTAAGAACTCTTAACTATTCTTACCTTTACCAGAGCATAGAGCTTACAGATCTTACCTCTTTTATGAAAATCTGACCTCTTTTCTTGAGAAACTTCCACTTTTACTTTTCTTAGAGTAGAAAAACATTCAGATATTGATTATTTTCTTCAGATATGTCCTTCCTTCTTTAGCACAAATCTTTTCAGATCAAGTGGATTAATGCGCACTAGGGCACAGATCCACACACAGAGATTCCACATTTTTAGGACGAATCTTTGGACAAAGCTTCTTCTTCCTTAGTTCCCAACAATCATAGTTTTAGGTCCTGGCAATGGAACCATTTGTTGGCACAGGGGCCGACCCAGGGTTCAATGCTACAAGAGCGCACCAACAAAACCCTAACTACCATCCCTTTCGAAAAAACCTGTGAAGCAGATGAAGTCTCACCCGAGGTAGAGGCAGGGGTGGTTGCAAGACTCAGGTGTCTGCAACCTTAGTTGGGACATAGATCTGTGATTATATCACTTATACAACACCTAGCATCGATCATTAATCAATATTCATCTCTTATTATACTTCACAGATAACATAGAGCATCGCAACATTCACTTAGATCTAAGGTATCTTAGTACTTAGTAACATTAAAATAGATTAGATTAAGTAGATCAGCACTAAGCATCTTCATACATATCATATCCGCTATTCATACACATCTAATAAGCACAAAGCATAAATATATTGAATCACTTAGCAAAAGTAGAGATAAGCACAACAAGTCAAGGCACAAATCATAACACACAGATTTACATGGTTCACCCCCACCCTAGGGCTACGTCCACCAAATCTTCTTCTCTATTATCATCGGCCAATCGGTTACAAGCATAAAGTTGTAGAAACCCTTACTTCACAACGGACAAAAGATCTGCACAACCCACTAGATCCTTCTTCCTTTCCTTTCAACACACAACCTTCTATATCTTCACACAAGGACTTGCACTAAGCTTTGCAAGTCTATATAGAATGCAGAAAACTCTCGATCACACAGATCTCTTCTTGGCACTTAGCCTATATAACATAGATATAATACAATCCTCCTCTACTATATGCCTAGATGTTTATTTATACATGACAAAAGTGGGCCTAAACGTGGGTAAACCCACGAGCCAACATCCCTTTCCCATTACATTTTACCAAAACCGAAAAAGGGACCCGAAAGTGGGCAAATATCCCTTGATATCTGCTTTGTCTGGTGCTCCATCTTCGACAGGTTATCGAAGTCCGAAAAACGGTCAAATATGACCAAGTAACTTCAAAACTTGGTCAAGGGCCAACACCCCTTTAATTTTCCCTTACAATATACAAATTAATTTTTTACATGAAATAAAATCCTAAAGAGGGTGATGTCATGCCCTAGTAAGGTGAATTAAGGCTAGAAGTGAGGCATAAAATATATAGGAAGAGGTCCTTGGGCCTCTGAAGAACATATATCACTCTCTTATGTGTCATCCATGATATCATCTTGCCAAGCCACCTATGAAACCATCTCATGCATCAAACCCTATCCCTCCAAGGTGACGTCAAGGGCTAAGGGGTGACTTTCTAGGCCTCCAAAGGCCAACATCCAAGTGGAGAAGGGTGAAACCTCATCCTCTATTGATTCCTAGGTGCCTCCAAAGGAAATTTCCTATGTCCTCTAGGCGCAATGTCCATCACCCATCGTCTTCCTTATGTGGGGTCCAACGTCCATCCTATGGGAAAGGTCCTTCAAAGGAAAACAAGTATGCCCTCCAAGGGTCCACAAGTAACAAGTATCATTCCAAGTAATTCATATTTAATACAATAACCACTCAAACATGTGCATCAAACCCCCTTTTTCAAACTAAACAAATGCTCAAAGATATTATAAGTTTCACCTAATTTAGGTATGGGAAGGGTGTCATGGTGCCCTATTGGATAAGCCAATCCCCAGTTCAAGGAATGTTTCCAAAGAGGACCCTATATAAGTCATATGATGAGTACGAGGTGGATTGGTAAATTCTTTTGGGCATGGGGTTCTTGACATATCAAGGGTTCATATTGTCTCATTTATAGGTGCCTTTGTGAAGGGTATGTTGCATCCTTCATTTGCAATGCAACATTTTTCCAATCCCTTGCCACTTGATTTATTATGGTCTAAACATTGAGTGTTATGTGAAATTAAAAGTGAAGAGAACCTCAATTCCACTTGCAATTAGGAACACATTGAGTTCCATATGTAATGGAAATTAAAGGAAACTGCAAATGCATTGCCCCAACAAGAAGGACACTTATTAATTATATGTTAGAAGGTCCTTGATTCTTAAGGAGTAGTGTTTCATTTCTCTCAATACCTTATGGAAATCATATGGAAGTATAATGATTGAATTTTAATTTTTTCTAGCTACGACACCTATGGGAATTTATCCCCTTCTTCCCATGAAATGAGATACAAGCCCTTCTAGGGGTCAATGAGCCAAAAATCCCAAAAGATGAGGAAATGGAAGGGAAAGAAGTATGGAAAGTGGTAATTATGTGTGGGAGTGGTATAATGACCCTTCAAGGAACCACCTAGTAGCATACCTTTTCCCGAGGGTGACCTACTTACTAGGAAACTGTGACACCCACCAAGGTGAAACTAGGCAAAAGGTAGAATTTCCAAGAAAACATTCCATAATCAAGAAAGGATTCTTTACAACATGTTCAAATGCTTCAAATATTCAAATGAAACTTACCATGAGACTAGAATTGTTACCTCATGACGTAAGGCCTATTGTCTACTTGGAGCCAAGTCGGTCCAGTGGATGTTAATTTGTGGTAAAATAGAGGAGCTTTGTGGGTTGTGCTAGGCATCAGACTATCAAAACTCCATGTCCACTACCCATGGGACTTGAGACATCATATACTTAGTTACCCCTAGATTGGGGGCATAACATTTGGTTCCTACATGGAGACATGTGCTCACCGTAGAGAGCATTAGAACCTCAACATCTCCTAGTATGACTTGTGCCTGCACAACTCAAGAAAAATGTTGTGTTCGGAGGGGTGGTGTAACTCACTCCTTGTTCATATGACAAAATAATACTATAACGATCTAAAGAAAATTTTGAAAAGAAAACTTATGATATTCTATTCTAACATATGATTATGAAAATCATGTAACATAACAAGATGCAAGGATGCAAGAAAGAAAATATGTAAATAAAGAAAGGTATGTAGATTAAAGCTAAATGAAACTATACTAGCATGATATGTAAGATGTAAAATATAAAAAATGCAATGCAGTATGCAAATGCCTACCTAACCTGCCTACCCTAATATATGGAACCTCTAGAATTAAAGTCTCTTCCCCATAATGGGGTTTGATAAGGGATCTACTAACTGGTAATGGATGCCTTCTCCCCTGTAACGTGGATAGGTAGTAGGATTCATTGAAAGACTTCTTCACAATATTGTAGGGACCTATCCATAAATGCTCAAACTTTATTTTTGTGTTATGTTGGCCATTCCTTATATCCCACTATAAGACCAAATCTCCTTCTTTATACTCTCCTCCCTTAAAGTCAATTGTCTCTTGTATCACCTTGGTATATGGTCTTAAGGGAGGGGGCTGGGATTCTTTTGTGAAAACATCATCTTGGCTCGATCTAATAAAAAATTCCTTATCTTGTTTCTTCAATATTTTGATAGAGCCAGATTCCTTTTCCTTATACATGTCTAGTTGTTGTTGGTAATATTCCTTCTTAGTCCAGTCTATAGCACTAAATTCTTCTTCTGTGGTGAAGGGAAAGTCATATGGGAAAAAATATGGAATGGATTCCTCAACTTCAAGAGATTCCTCCATCTCGGAATCAATGTCAATATCTTCAACATGATTCTTTTCCATGGCCATGATTTGAAAGAGATCATAGGTACCATCATCCATGGGTATATCAAGACAAATCAAAGCCATCTGTAAATCACCACCCAATGTTGTAGCAAAATTCCTATACAAGAGTATTCCCCGCACATCGGGGACATCTACAAACTCAATGTCCATTAGGAGAACTATCACAGGATATCACACAAGGCTTACCTTCACATTCTCTACTACACCATGGGTGGGGATGGCCCTAGAATCGATTCCGCACACATTCTTGTAAGGTTGTGTGGTCTCCAAACCTAATTTCCTCATTACCTTCAAAGACATCATATTTTCACTTGCACCTGATTCAAGCATACAATTATTCAAGAGCTTACCATTTACTTGTAATGACATGAATAATGGTGGTTTCTCATCATATTGCAATATAAAATGATTATCTTGCAACATTATGGGAGGGTCTATAGGTTTTCCTTGTACCTTGAAGAATCTCTAAACTTTGCTTTTCATCAAAGGGATATTGATGATTCCTTTTAGAGGTACCGGTATATTATTCTTTTCCAAGATGTTATCCATGTCAATGTTCATGTCAATATCACTAGTGTTGGGCAAAGTGGGAGTAGGAAGAAGTTTACTTGTTAGTGGAGGAGGGAGACCAAGGGAGCTTAGGGTCACTAGGATATTGTGGCATGCCTTTTAGTCTTTTGTACACTTGTAGCTCCCTATTCTTGATTTTTTCCCTTATTTCCTCATCCAAGTTGTTTATAACTTCCATCCTAACCCTCCTAGCTACTTCCCTTTTTCTTTCCTCAAGTTGCTTAGAAGTGTTTTTTAGGAACACTTGAGAAGATAATGTAAATATATGGTTGATGACATCAAAAGGATTCATTTGGTCAAGCTCCCTACTATTCCTTGGGCACTCACATTCCCAATGTGTGTCTCCACAAGTCAAGCACCAAGGGGTCTCTTCTTGACTTACAATATTGGAAGGATATACAGTATTTGTGAACCTTTTTTCATTCGTAGGCATAGTGTTACATGCTTGATTAGGCCTTTGGGGTTTTCCCCTAAAAGGAGGATTAGATGCTTAGGGAATTTCCCTTTCTAAATTAGTGATTCTATTCATCATCAGGGTTTGATTCCTAGCGAGGTAATTCATGGTTTCTTCAAACCTTTCCCATGGAGCATTGGCATCTTGGGTGGGCGTAGAATTGTGTACCACCCATGGTTTTGTATCAACTTTGGCTCTAGGGGAAAATAAATGATATACCCTACATGATGAAAGATTATCCTTGATATTAGTAGTCATCTCCTTAGATTCATGGATCGTCTTTGGACCTTTTCCCTTGAGAAAGTATCCAAAATATCCATGGAAGGATTTGATTTAAAGGAAAAGTAGATAATAATCCCTAGGGTGATGGCTCTTTGGGATTTGTTGAAACAACTTCTCAAACTTGGCATTAAATTCTCTAACATTTTTATTTTTCGATTTCTTGATTTCAATAAGTCGATTCAACAACAAGATTGGATCTTCTTTAGTACTCCACCTTTTAAGAAAGGTTTCCTCAAGTTGATCCACTGTCTTGATGCTCTTATCAGGGAGGCTATCACACCATATCCTAGAGGCTAGCACCATCAGTAAGATTGGATAATAAACTTTTCATTACCAAATCTTCAGTATCATCACTGACAAGATTAAGTTGAAAAAAGGACAATAAATTACTCATATACTCATCGACGGAGATCACATCATTACCAGGAAACTTGGGAAACTATTTCTCATAATTTGGGGGCATATTTCGAGGGTATCCAAAGATAGTTTTCATATCCAAGGGCTTGAAGAGCTTGGATGTCCATTGATTTTGAGCCATTTTAGCCAAAGCAAAGTTAACACCAAACAAGGACTTCACTACAGGTGAATTGTGGGGAACCTTTTTCTTGTAGGTCTTAGGAGGGTTATAATACATCCTTGGAATTTTTGGAGTTGTTGTATGATCACCCTATATCATCAAAGGAAGGTGAGGGAATCACCCTCAATGGATTCATCGGTAAAACTTTGAGAAACAAGGGCTTCAGGAGAAATCTTGCCAAAGATATGTCGTTGAGGAGAATGACTCAATCCTCCTAAAAAATGGAACCAAAATGTCATCGTAGGATTTGTACTTGTCCCAAATCCCCAACGCAAGTTTCCAAATCTACATAAATACATGATGACCTATCATTGTCACCTTAGTAAGAAATCCCCGCGTTTTAGTGATGGAGGAGGTCCACCACATGGGAGGATTCCCTAGTGACCTCAAGGGATCAAAGTAGCAAGTTTTTTATCCAAGCCTACCGCCCCCTCTCTTGATCACCTAAGTCAAGGTCTAGGTCAAATGAAAAGAGAGATATGAATTTGTTTGAGTACCGGATCGGAACAAGAGAAATTATATCATATATATGATTATTTCCAAGTACAAGTATGCAATAAATACCTCTTAAAGACACTAGGAAACAAAGATCAATGTGGTTGTTATGAAATTGAAGAATATTACAGTAGTACTACAAAAATAGATAAACTATAACAACAAGAAATACACTTCAGAATTGAAACAATTCACCATGAAAACTTAACATTAACTCAATAGAACATTGTCCAATTATTACATCAATTTTTGGGTATGTGAAGCCACTATTATAGCAATGTATACAAAAAATTTGATTAAGTTATTATGGTTGTAGAAAGCTTTCGTAACAACAAGAAGTTTATTAGTGAGTTAGATCAAGTTAGTGTTAGCAAAGTTAGTAGGAATTTTGAGAGAATTGCAATTGAGAGTTTGTGCTCACTTTCACCATACAATAGCTTGAGATTAGTGCCTTTAAGGGCTATGGAGTCTCTATAACAGCAACACACAATTTTTTTTGAAGATTGATATAGAAAATATCAAGATGTAGGGATTAAAATCTAAGGTGCTAACACATTAGGGCGTTAGGTTTTAATCCTTAAAGATAAGGATTGCTAGAGTGCAAGAACTTTGGGGCTCTAGGAACCTTTTCTCCCTTCTTAATTATACTTTAACTAAGACAAGAAACCATGTTTCTAGGGAAACAATCCTAAAGAGATAGCACTTTAGGGCTTTAGGATGCTAACCCTAGTAAGGAGATTTCAACAATTTTGAATAAGAATAACCTTGTGAGAGGAGGAAGCACTTCTGTTCCTTTCTTAGGGTTTCACCAAGAAACACTTCTAACATGAAAAAGAGAAATCACCATGAACATTCGATAGCGAAAAGATAATTATTGCATAATTTTTACTTACTTCATCAAGATAGCATGAGAATAAACCCTAATTTCATAAATTCAATCCAAAAATCAGCAAAATCATCCACAAAATATCCTCCAAGCAAGTGACATGAGTGTAAAAGGGAGAGATAGCCAAATAGGGTGAAAATTGAAAACTTGTTCTCTCATAAATGGTGAGAAAAATGTGATGACAAAATGAAATTTCAAGGTCCTCTATTTATATGAGGCCTTGAAAACCAATTTGTCCACTTTAAGTTGTCAACAACAAAACATAAGAGGGTTGACCCCTTTAATTTTCCCTTACAATATACAAATTGAATTTTTACATGAAATAAAAACCTAAAGAGGGTGACATCATGCCCTAGTAATGTGAAGTAACACTAGAAGTGAGGACTCAAAGCTATAGGAAGAGGTCGTTTGGCCTCCAAAGGCCATATGTCACTCTCTCATGTGTCATCCATGATATCCTCCTTCCAAGCCATCTTTGAAACCACCTCATGCATCAAACCCTATCCCTCCAAGGTGACATCAAGGGCTAAGTGGTGGCCTCTTAGGCCTCCAAAGGCCAATTTCCAAGTGGATAAGGGTGAAACCTTGTCCTATATCGATATGGTGCCTCCAAAGGACACATCGTATGTCCTCTAGGTGCAACATCCATCATCCATGGTCTTCCTCATGTGGGGTCTAACATCCAGCCTATGGGAAAGGTCCTCGAAATACAAACATGTATGTCCTCCAAGGGTCCAAAAGTCACAATTATAATGCCAAGTAAGCCATATTTAATACAAGAACCACAAAATCATGTGCATCAAACCCCCCTTTTCAAACTAAACAAATTCTCAAGGACCTTCTAAGTTTTTCCTAATTTAGGTATGGGAGGGGTGTCATGGTGCCCTATTAGGTAATCCAATCCCCAATTCAAGGAATGTTTCCCAAGAGGACTCTATCTAGGTCATGTGATGATTACGAGGTGGATTGGGAAATACTTTTTGGCATGGGGTTCTTGACATATCAAGGGTTCGTATTGTTTCATTTATGGGTGCCCTTGTGGAGGGTGTGTTGCGTCCTTAATTTGCAATCCAACATTTTTCCAAGCCCTTATCATTTGATTTATTATGGTCCGAACATTGAGTGTTATGTGAAATGGAAATTAAAAATCACTACAATACCACTTGGAATTAGGAACACATTGAGTGACATATGTAATTGAAAGTAAATGACACTGCAAATGCATTCCCCCAACAAGTGAGACACTTATTATTATATGTTAGAAGCTCCTTGATTTCTATGGAGTAGTATTTCATTTCTCTCATGACCTTAGGGAGAGAATATGGAAGGATAATGATTGGATTTTAAGGTTTTCTAGCTACAACACCTTTAGGCCTTTATCCCCTTCTTGCCATGAAATGAGGTACAATCCCTTCTTGGGGTCAATGATCCCAAAATCCCAAAAGATGAGGAAACAGACAGGAAAGAAGTATGGAAAGTGGTAAGTATGTTTGGGAGTGGAATAATGACCCTTCAAGGAACCACATAGTAGCATCCCTTTTCCTGAGGGTGACCTACTTACCAGGAAATTGTGTCACCCACCAAGGTGAAACTAGGAAAAAGGTATAATTTCCAAGCAAACATTCCATAATCAAGAAAGGATTCTTTACAACATGTTAAAATGCTTCAAAGATTAAAATGACACTTACCATGAGACCAGACTTGTTACCTCATGAAGTAAGACATTTTGTATTCTTGGAGCCAAGATGGTGTAGCATATGTTGCTATGTGTTAAAGTAGAGGAGCTTTGTGGGTTGTTCTAGGCATCAGACTCTTGGCACTCCATGTATGCTACTTGTGGGCCTCGAGACATCATTTCCTTAGTTACCCCTAGCCTGGGGGGGTAACTGTTACCACCATTCATTTAAGAAGTATCCATTTGGAGCTCTATATGGATGAAAATGTAATTCACCAGTTAGTTGGGACAACTTGGAAGCACAATTTACTCAAGGGAGTGGCACCTTAAAAGAAATGGAAAGTATAGTGAAGCATGTGCAACAAAGTCTAAATATTTCATGTGATGGAAATAAGAGTATGTTGATATGAAAAGATGAGAGAAAAACTTTAAAGTTGGAGAGAAAGTATTTCTAAGAATTAAGCTAAAGGAGTTCCATATTTTTGGATAAATGGAGGAAAATAACACCTAGATATTATAAACCTTTCGATATTTTGGAAAAAATAAATATAGCTTCTTACAAATTGGCCTTACCACCACACTTGACTATTCATAATGTATTTATCATGTCTTTACATAAGAAATGTGTGTTTTATCCAAACCATGTAATGGATTTTGATGTTATACAAATGAAGTATAATGTGGATTTGTGTACCAAACCTCTAATGATCATAGGAACTAAACAACAACATATGTGGAACAAAGGTAATGGCTAGGCCAAGGTTCATTGGCAACATTACTCAAAGGAAGACAATACATCAGAACAAGAACAACAAATGAGAGGATTTTATCCTTACCTATTTCATGGTGACTTGAATCCAAGGACATGTCTATTTCTGGGGGGAGAGTTGTAACGCCCCATTTTCATTCATTCTTCTTATTATATTTTTCCTTATTATAATTGGTGGATCTCCTTCTTAATTCATGTGTCAGGAGATCTATTTTATCTTGTGGATATCATCATTTTTTGTGAACACTAGAACTAGATATTGAAGACAATGTTAATCTCATAAGATTATTCTAGATGAATGCTTAGCTTGTCCATTGTGATATGTTATGATTTTGAATACAACATTATGTGGTCAATGTTGCTCATATGTGGATTTTTATTTCATTCGGCTAGGAGTTGTAATTAATTGAACACTTTATGATTATGATCCTTTCATTATCATGATTAATTAGCACAAGTTTATATCTGGTGATTAAAGGATATATAATATATTGATTGATTTAAGGTTATGATCCATGCTTTTCCGTGGCTATCTAGTCCAATGATGTTTTGTGATGTGATGTGATGTATTTGAGCAAATGAAACATTTGTTTGAGAAATGGTTAAGTTTAGATTTATGATCCTAGGACCCACAATTACCTAGGTTAGATGTTGGGAATATCCCATATGAATACTAATAATGTGGTGGAAATCACACTCATGGTGATGCAGGGGCATCATCACCAAGGAACATGTCAAGAGACAACTCAGTTTCCTAACGCTCTTTTTGAATCATTTTGGAATCTTAAACGTTGGTGTTTCCTGCAAAACATTTTTGTTGAATGGAACAAAAACTAAAGAAGATCCAAACTCCCAAAATCTGAATGATCGCGAGAGATCTAGGAGTTTTACTCTTAGACTTTAATGTAATGGAACTTAAGTAACAATTAGTTTTTACTTAGAATACATAGGTAGTTGAAGGAACCCTATGAGTCCTCTAGTATAAGTAGATGCATTGTGCCCCTGAAGGAGGTTGTTGCACATTAGTATTGTTGCTATGATTTAGTTGTTACTAAATTCTAGTTGTTGTTGTTTTATCAGTTGTAGCCATTTACATTTGAATGAAGATAACAGAGAGAAATTGATCCAATTGCATAGTAGTGTTATTGCTTAAATGTTCTTTGTTATTGTGTGTTTCCATGAATGCATGAGTTATACTGTGAATGGATGAATCTGTGAAGTGTTGAATAAGTTTCAACTTTTTTCTTCCTCGATCTTATGCAAGGACTGCATACTGTACACAAGGACTGCGTTTAACAAAGTCTTTTGACTCAAAGCTCAGAAGAGATAGCGTGAAACTTTCATATGTAGAGTGTGCATACTGTATGCAAGGAGTGCGTTGACGGATTCTTTGACTCAAAAATCTTAGGAGGAATGGCTTAAGTTTTCTCACGAAGGGGCACGAAGATATGTTGCAAGGAGTGCACAGATCTGAAGTTTGAATAAGTGTCAAAGAAATACTCTAAGGAGTAAAGGGTTCGAGAAGCGAAGCTTAGGAGAGATAGAGGGAAGGAATATTCAAAGGGAGAGAAGATTTGAAGGTTTAACGAGTTATCGGCCCAAATCCCTTCAGGACGAAGCAAAGGTATTCCAGACTGTCATATCTAGGAGAGTTGTAAGGAGGTTAGTCATGAGTTCCTTTGGAAATCCATGGAGTAATAGAGCATGTCTGAGTTGTCGATTTGTGGGAGACACACGTCGATAGATCGTTGACTTCGGGTGAAAAAACTCTAAGAGAAAGAGAGTCTGGAGAAGTTGAAAATCCCAAAGCCCGAATAGCCAAAGTGATTTATAGTCGTCGATCTGTGGGAGACACGCATCAACAGATAGCGTACTTTGAATGAGAGGAGAAATAAACGGGGAGAATAGGGTCTCTCGAAGTGGATCCCCACTGTCGAATGAGAAGGACATGTGGCACACGATCCTTGACTCTAGAAGGAGGTACTTTGGGAGAACAGATTGTCAAAACATTCAGAACTCATGAATGTGAAAGTATCGAAGTGGACCTGAGATGTTGATTTGGACGGACACATGGCACCTGATCTAGAACTCCGGGTATGGAGTACTCCGAAGAAAAGTGGAGGTTGGAACATTCAGAACTCCCAGAGCGCAGAGTCCCAAAGTATATCTAGACCATTGGTTGCAAAGGGGGATGTGGACCATAGATTTGGTCATGGTTAGAGTCCCAAAGTTGCAAATCCCCCAAGAGGTTAAGCCCCGAGTCACAGCCCGAGGTCACATGCAAAGAAGGGCTAGCGGAAGGAGCTGGCACTCGAATTTCATGTTTATAAAAGTGCTAAAGAAGGGGGGGGGTTGTGGGTTCCATAAGACCTGCGCCTAAAGAGAAAAAGGGGCTTGTGTAATTTTTTCTAGGGGCTATTGAAGGCTCGAAAGAGCTAATTCAACTCAGGAGATTAATATCCTTGACCAAGAGGTCACATAACCCTTAGGAGGGAAGGGGGGTCCACATCAAGTGGTATCATAGCCTGATTTTGTTTTCAGGTAGTAGAAAAAGAGCTCAAAGTTATACTCTGTGTGTGAGAAATAGTCAACACAATGCCACCAAGGAGATGCGTCGAGCCACCTGTACCCAATCGTGCTATAGAAAGAGAAATGAGATATCTTTGTGCCAGGTTGGAGGCGATGGAGGTTGCGCAGAGGAGAGCACCTAATGTTGGATATGTCGGTGATGTTGAAAGTGAAGAGATGGAGTTCGAAGAAGAAGTTGTAGGGGAAGACATGGTCGAAGAATGCTTACTGAAAGTTGTTGTGAAGTTGGGAACTAGAGAAAAGATAGACATCCCAATGTATGAAGGAAATTTATATATTGAAGAGCTACTGGACTAGATAAGGTCCATGGACAAGTACTTTGATTATGCAGATGTTGATGAGGAGAAGAAGGTGAGGCATGTTGTCACCAGGCTAAAAGGACATGCAATACTATGGTGGGATGAACTTCAAGCTGATACGAGGAGCAAAGGCAAGCAAAAGATAAAGAATTGGGACAGAATGGTAGCCAAGCTAAAGGGTAAATTCATACCCAAGGATTATCAGATAAATTTGTTCAGGAAGTTGCAGAACCTAAGACAGAAGGGCATGACAGTGAAAGAGTACACAAAGGATTTCTACAAGATGAATATCAAGACTGGACAAAGAGAGAAAGATGAAGAAAAAGTTGTCATATATATAAATGGTCCGAGATATCAAATCTAGGATGAAATCAACATGATGATAGTGAAGAAAGTGGAGGATGCTTATCAGATTGCACTGAAGGCAAAGGATAATTTTTCCAGAAAACAGAGTCGTCGAAGCAGAGGCAGAAGCCCAAACAAAGGTAAGGGAGTATCCTATGACAAGGCACATCAAACCAAGAATGAGGTTGAGAAACCACATAGTCACTCAGAAAGAGGAGGAAGTTCCTGAGGGACACAAAGTGGTGGAAGAGGAAGAAGAAGAGGAGGAGAGGTAAAGTGTTATGCATGTGAAAAGACAGGACAGATGTATTGGGAATGTCCAGAGAAAAATGAAGAAGGAGGAGGTGAAGCTCACATTTTAGAAGCACAAAAGAGGAATGTTGAAGCAGAAGGTGTAGAGGATGGAAAATCCCTGGTGTTGAGGAAGGTTCTCTTAAAACCAGAGCCAGAAATTGAAAAGCCAGTGCAGAGGAACAGTTTGTTGAGGACAACTTGCAAGACTAAAGACATAGTATGCAAGGTGATAATGGGAGCAGTGATAACTTAGTATCCACAGAGATGGTGGATAAATTGGAGCTGGAGACAACTGCACACCCAAACACAAATAAGGTCTCGTGGTTTCAAAAAGGACACCAGGTAATGGTAACTAAACAATGCCTTGTTGAATTTAAAATAGGTGGATATAGAGACGAGATTTTGTGTGATGTAATTCCCATGGATATATTTCATGTTTTGTTGGGAATCCCATGGTAGTTTGACAAGAATTTCATTCATGATGGGAGAAGGAATACTTACACTTTGGAAAAGAATGGTAGAACACACACGTTACTGCCAATAAAAGAGAAGAAAGTAAAAGAAGAGGCCAACACAAGCATACTTCTCATGAGTGGGAAGCAGGGATGATTTTAGGGGCTAAATTTCGCTCATGGGCTAATTTTCCATGGTTTTTCCAAAAATGAGATTCTCTATTTTAAAAATGATTCACCCAAATTATATAGGATAAAATTATTTTACCTTAAAAATCGGCAAAATTTTATAAAAACTATATAAAATCCTTATAAATTTGAATATGTTTACAAAAATATCGCCAATAATTTATAGTTTCCATATGAAGGATTAGTAAGATTCGCCAAGGTTTCTACATTTTAAAATAATTTTCCATCCTTAAAATCACCCATGGTGGGAAGGAACTCCTGAGTGAGTTCAATAAGGAACATGAGATGCAGTTTGTTTTGGTGAGGAAACCCAGAGTTGTCCTTACAAGTACTTCTATGGATGATTTTCCTGAGGAAGTTCAGGAGTTGTTGGAGAATTTTGTTGATATAGTAGTGGATGAGTTTCCAAGCTCACTACCACCAATTAGAAGTATTAGCCATCATATTGATTTTATACCAGGAGAAATTCTACCAAACAAAGCAACATATAGATTGAAACCTCAAGAGAATGAGGAGGTAAAGAAACAAGTCCAAGAATTATTAGACAAGGGTTTGGTCAGAGAAAGATTGAGTCCATGCGCAGTACCAACTGTGTTGAGTCCAAAGAAGGATGGAGGATGGAGAATGTGCACAGGCTCAAGAGCCATAAACAAGATCACCATTAGGTACAGGTTTCCTTTGCCAAGAATGGATGACTTAATGGATTGCTTAAGTGGAGCAATTATTTTTTCAAAAATAAATTTGAAAAGTGGATATCACCAGATAAGGATGAGAGAAGGTGATGAGTGGAAGACATCCTTTAAGACAAATGAAGGGTTGTATGATTGGTTTTTTATGCCATTTGGCTTGAAAAATGCCCCAAGTACTTTTATTAGGTTGATGAATGAGGTATTGAAATATTTCATCGGTAAGTTTGTGATTGTATATCTGGATGATATATTGGTCTTTAGCAAGACTAAAGAGGATCATTTGAGACATATTACATTGGTGATGAGGATACTGCAGTAGGAGAAGTTGTTGATTAATCTAAATAAGTCCTCTTTTATGAAGGCAGAACTCATATATTTGGGTTTTGTGATTTCTCCAAATGAATTGAATATGGATCCAGAGAAGGTGAAAACAATCAAAGAATGGCCATCACCAAGGAGTATATTTGAGGTGAGAAGCTTTCGTGGATTAGCGAGTTTCTATAGGAAGTTCATTATAAATTTTAGTGGAATTAGTGCACAAATGATGGACACGGTGAAGAAAAGACACAAGTCTTTCAAATGGATAGAAGAGGCTGAAACGAGCTTCAATATATTGAAGGAAAAGATAACAGAAAAACCAATTCTGGTCTTACCAAATTTCGAGAAGACATTTCAAGTGAGATGTGATGCAAGTGGGGTTGCAATTGGAGTAGTCTTGAGCCAAGATAATAGGCCTCTTGCATATTTCAGTGAGAATTTGAATGAGACTAAGAGAAAGTACTCCACATATGATAAATAATTTTATGCCATAATTCAAGCTTTGAATAAGTGGAGGCACTATCTTTTTCCAAAGGAATTT
>ML777653.1:666931-696025 GCA_009831015.1 Picea engelmannii | reverse complement strand
GTAGAATCATGAAAGGGTTGTTTGTTGTGTTTTCTAAGGATACAAGCATCACATTGCTTCAGTTTCCTAGGAATAGTAGGAAAACATGAAACACCATTCTTTCTCAAAAAATAAAGATTGTCATAATTAATATGGCCAAATATATGATGCCACAAAAGACTAGATGGAATTATACTTGAGTCATGATGAGAGAAATATGCAACAGTTTTTGTATTGGCAATTGTCCCATTCAACTTCAACAATCTTCCATCTTCTATTCTGGACATGACAACCATGTTGTCAGAATCCTTCCATATCTCAACTTTGCCACCAAACTTATGAACATAGTGGCCTTGTTTTCTGATGCGCACAAGGGACAACAAGCTTATTTCCAGCTCAGGAAGGTAGAGTACATTATGCAGAAGAAAATTCAGGAGTCCAAGAAACTTAATCCTGATGGTTCCCATTCCCGAAGGTTTGATATTTGATTTATCTGCAAAGTACCCTACACCATCTACATTGTCATCAAAGTTTTCAAAGAAATCTCTTCAAAATTTCATGTGAGACGTTGCGCCTGTGTCAAGAAGCCATGCACATCCACAAGAAGAAAATGAGGAATTAAATAGATATTGATTTACTCCTATATTGCAATGGGAAAATACATAATGAACTGGTGATTTACCTTTCATTAGGTCTTTATCTTTGTCTTCTGTGTGATATTTCTTGTCATTGATCTTCATTTTGCAGGTCTTTGCTTCATGCCCATTCTTTCTGCAGTGGACACAACACAAGTCAAATTTATCATGGAAATTATGCCAAATCCCCTTACCTATGAGCTTCTTCTTGCTTCGTCTTCTCTTACTACCTCCATGTTGTTCATTATAGGAAGTTCTTCCAAAATCGTTGTTGCGAAATGGAGTAGATGTCAACTAGGTTAACTTTGATAGAATATTGACAAACATGTTTTGTAGTTGATGGAATATATTTATGTATTCCCCCATGGTCTTGTCCACAATAAATCTCAATATTGAATCCACCCCCACTTTTTGCACCTCCTGGTGATCCTCCTGAATTGGGCACATGTTTTCACCATGGGGATTTTTTCGTACCATGTTTTTCCAATAAAATGGAAAGCGATCCTCATGCAAAATGATTGTGGTATTATAAGTGTCACAAAATATTCCTTGAATGTATTGAACACATAGGGAAACAAGTGTTTCTCTTATATTTATGGTTCTTGAACTAGTTTAACTCTACCACAATTTAAAACTCTCAGATCTTAAGACTACACTAGCTGCATAAGAAAACTGCCATGTGAAAGTGGTTAAGGGGGTGTTCATGAAGTATAAGATCATAACACATTGACAATACTAATAAGAGTGCCAATATACGATCCATATACCAATTTCAAACGATCTCATAAACATAAATCGCAGGTATAAGCTTAGAAGTACCACAAGCAAAACACAAAATCATTGTAGAATATGATTCCAGGGTCATTGATTCGTAGCTAGGGTTTTGTGTTGATGCTCAGGTTGAATTGGAACATATGCAACAATTTGGACAAGTGAAGAGCCCGAGCACATGGGTGAGAGGTACCAATAAGTCAAGGTAAATCATATTGAAAACAACAACTTGTAGAAGTCAAGGTCGGTACCAAGGAGTTGAGGTATTAGTAGAGTGGGGATGTTGGTTTGGGAAATGGTGAGGAGAGACTCAAGAAAATGATGAATTTGGATATGCCATGTCACTTCAGGAAGTTTTAGACTGTTTCTGGATAACTAAAATGATGGCTTTGGATATAATTAATGATTGGGAGTAGGATAACAATGAAGACAATGGCTACCTCAAATTGGAATTTTGAAGAACACTTGTGTAGAATTAGGATTTCATTAGGGTTTTGGTAATGTGAGAGAAGCTTTGATCAATGGAATAGGTAAACATGAGAGGGTGTAAATCCTAACAGTCTAAGAGAGGTGCAGTCGCTTGGGAGGTGGTTGTAACGTACCCTTATTCTTAAATGGGCATATGCTCTGATACCATAGTGTAGCATCCCCAACTACCAACTAGGCTATGCCACTTAAAAAACTTTGAGATTTGATACCATATTGCAATGATTTCATTACTAGCAATTCCAAAAAATTGCTCTGATACTAATTAAAACATAAAACTACACTTTGCAATGCACAATTATATGCATACTCATGGAAAAAATATACATGCAGCATAAACAAAATACACCCATGAAAACAAAGGCATAATTATTACTGCAACACATTATTTAATACACAATTGACACTTATCTTTGATTGAAGGTACACCTATTGCATGCAGACCTTCCACGTTCCTCCCAACCTTAGACCGCACTACTTATAACTCTCAACAGTGGGTCACCTCCAAGTTGGGGCTAAACTCCACTTGGGTAAGGGTTCCTAGCCAAGCTAATTTATCTAAGTCAATAGGAAAACTCAATCACATGTAACGCATTCATGGGTGATTCAATCATAGGAAAATCGGTCATAGGTACCAATTCATACTAATAGTGTACAGTCCCTAATTCCCCACATGCTTGTCCCACCCCAGGAAGTGTTCCCCTTCTCTTCTCAACAATCCTTCGGCTGCCCCACTTCCCTTCTAAGGCTTCAACAACACATCGGATAGGAAGTCTCAGAGCCATGTCATTGCAGTTTGGCGCCTCGGGAAAACAATTCCCTGGAATTCTCTCACCTAGAGAGAATGCAATGTCCTACGGCCATGACAACCTGCCTCTTCAGTCCAGCTCTCAAAGCTAATAAAAGTATAGGTAACAGCGATATTAATAGCATATTACTTTATCCAGGTGGATATTGATGGCCATCCACCTTTTCCAACTTGCTCAAAATAGTTTTCTAGCAATTTTGGCAATTTACTATTTTTAACAGTTTTTAACTTCCGGGGCCATTTTGAGGGCCTAAATGAAGGTTTTTTGGGATCAATCTTTTCAATTATATAAAAAGGCTCTTATTGAGACCCCAAAATGAATCTCTTCAATGACACCTTTCCAACGAGTTATTGTGCGCCCCAAACGGAGATCTTATGCCAAAGTTACGCCCCCGGGAAGTTGATACACCAAACTACCCAAAAAGAAGTCCACAAAATTTTTGGCTTTTCATCTTCCAGGGTTAGGGTTTTGGATTTTATTTATGATAAAAAGGACTTTGGGGCCTCATTGTAAAGTCTTGTTCTCACAGATGCGAGTAGCTGTCACATCTCTTCTCAGAGATAAGCTACCACCATTCTAGCAAGTCTTTCACTCTGTATTTTACAGTCTTTGTACATTTTTGCTCATTAATAGAAAATTGTGTATTACTTTATATCTGTTTTTATGGTTGCATCTCTGATACATTTCTTTTATAATATTGGATATCTGAGATATGTCTGTACATTTATTTATTACATCTCCTCTCTCAT
Organism: Picea engelmannii; assembly: GCA_009831015.1. Lineage (NCBI taxonomy): Eukaryota > Viridiplantae > Streptophyta > Pinopsida > Pinales > Pinaceae > Picea > Picea engelmannii. Next base: position 692,596 of record ML777653.1, on the reverse strand, counting down.
TTTGTGCTGAAAATAATCTAGATCGGTACTTATCGTAGTAACAATAGGGTTTGATGACAATAGCATTCATTTACATATCACAGTTGAGTGATTGCATGAATGATGATTGAATGATAGCAAAAAGGTACTAATTCCAAACTGTTTGGATGCATGTTCCCAACTTAACACTTTTCATGTTGAGAACTTCCTTCAGTCCACATGTCCCTCTCCCTCATACTCAGTATAAAATAATATCATTACTTTATTATTTTAAGGAATATTATTATAATATTCCTTATCCCCCTTAACCTCAACTAGTGGAATTATCCCCCCATACTCTTTTACATGGTTGGTCTGCCACAGTGATGTATTTTCAATATATTTGCATGGGATTACATTTAGATTCTTAGTACAAAAGTAGTAATCTTTTGCATCTAGGCTCACCCGCCTCAAAACATAAAGATCATGCACTAAACCAGTGCGTGCAGAACTTATGGGATGCACGCACTCTTCTTTCAGTGTACCACTCTTGCATACTTACACAGGTGCGCGTTATAACCTAACATTTATACGAAAAGGCTCTTTGACCTCCAAATTCGCACACTAAGCCAATGTGTGCTAAATCTTGGAATGTGTGCCATACTCACGTGCTTATACTAGTGTGCACTATAAACTTCAAGTTGATCCCCTTTTAGTGTGCCATTCTTGCACACTTACACAGGTGTGTGTTATATATATTAAACTATGCGTTATATTCTTTTTAAAATGCACGCACTCTTTTGGTGTGAGATTCATGCACACTAACTCAATGCGCGTTGCACCAAACCAAATATCTTGTTCCTCCAGCTCATCATCTTATGTGTAAAGTACATTTACATTTGTATATACAATTGGGTTTCAACCTAGGGGTATTACATTCCCCTCCCCCTTATTTATACATTGTCCTCAGTGCAGTATATACACATGTACAACCAAAATTTCAAAAGTATTCAAAAAGATGTGGGTATTTTGCTCACATAGCATCCTCATGATCCCAAGTTGCATCCTTGGGGCCATACCAGATCAATTGGAATTTTACTATCCCTATGGCTCAATTCTGAAGCTGTTTGATCTTTTGATCCAATATGCACACTGGATGCACTTGAAATTCATCTTCTTGCTCCACCCTAATCACATTTCAATCAATGACATGATTAGTACCAGGTACATATATTTTAAGAAATGATACATGGAATACATTATGAATACACATTGATGTAGGAAAGGAAAGCATGTATGTTACAGGCCCAATTCTTTCCAAGATTTCAAATGGCCCACAAAAATGAGCTACCAACTTTGAGCAATTTCCCAACTTTAGAGAAATTTTGTTGGCCTTTAATTTCAAGAACACATGATCACCCACTTTAAATTCTCTGTGAGTTCTTCCCTTATCAACATAGTTTTTCTACTTGTTCTGGGAAGCCTTTAAATTATATTTTGTTTTTATCATCTGCTCTTCCTTTTCCCTGAGTAGTTTTGGGCCAACCACTACACAGTATGTTGGGTTGTCCCAGCTCACTAGTGTGTTGCATTTTCTTCCATAAAATGCCTCAAATGGAATCATCTTCAAGGATGCTTGGTACCCATTGTTGTAGGAAAACTCTACCAGGTGCAAATAATCCTCCCATTTGGATAATTTATCCATCATATACATCCTTAGCATATCTTATATTACATGATTCACCCTTTTTTTCTACTCATCCAGATCATGATGATAAGTTGTGATAAAATGAAGATTTGTTCCAAATCCTTTAAATAATCCTTTCCAAAAATTTGACGTAAATTTTGGATCTCTGTCAGACACAATTGTCTTGGGAATTCCATGTAATTGAGATATTTATTTCAAATAGATATCAGCTATGTTAGATGCCTTGTGAGTGAGCTTTACTAGTATAAAATGGGTTGTTTTGGTAATCTTGTCAACTACTACCATGATAGGATCATGTTGCTTGCTAGTTCTTGGTAATTTGGTGATAAATTTTATTGTTACAACTTTTCATTTCCACTTAGGAATGGGAAACAGTTGTAGCAAACCAGTTGGGTGTCTATGCTCATCCTTGACCTTTTGACATTCCAAACACCTAGAAATAAAATCAACAACTTATTTCTTCATGCCTGGCCAATAATATTGGCTCTTGACAGCTGCAATATTTTTTTGATAACCTGGGTGTCCAGCATAAGACACATTATGCATTCTCCCAATATCAGATTCTTCAATTCCTGAGAATTTGGCACACAAATTTTTCCCTTGTACATGAGAATTTCATCATTTTTAATCTTATAGTCTTCAAATTTCTGTTGTAAATTACCTTGCCGAAGTTTTTCCTTTACCTCCATGTATTTTTGATCTAATTTTGCATCTTCTAGAATTCTATCTTTCAAATATGATTGGTACATGCTAATGGATGTAGCATGTATCTCATGCACCCTCGTGTTGATTGTATCTGCCACCTTGTTCTCTTTACCTTTGATATACTTTATATCAAAGTCATATTCACTGAAGAAATCTAACCACCTACTCTCCCTAGAATTTAGAGTTGGTTGTCCAAACAAGTATTTTAGACCACTATGGTCTGTCCCCAACTCAAATATTTTTTAAATGAGATAGTGCCTCCACATCTTCAAGGCATGCACTATGGCTTCCAACTCCAAATCATGAGTAGCATAGTGTCTCTCATGTTCCTTCAACTTCCTTGATTCATAGGACACAACATACACATTCTGACTAAGGAATCCACCCAGTCCTTCTTTACATGCATCAGTGCATACAATGAAATATTTATTTAGATCAACAACCCTTAGTATTGGAGCACTTGTTAATAATTACTTCAAGTGTTGGAAACTTCTTTCACCATCCCGTGTCCACTCAAACTTCACACCCTTCTTCAGCAAGGAAGTAATTGGATATGCAATTTTTGAGAATCTTTCAATAAATCTCCTATAGTAACCTGCAAGGCCCATGAATAATCTCACCTCCGATACATTCCTTGGAGTTGGCCACCGTTCAATGGCCTTTATCTTTTATGGATCTACTGCTATCCCTTCCTATGAAATGATATGGCCCAAATAATGAATTTTCTTTTGGAAAAATGAGCATTTGCTCAATTTGGAATACAATCGATGTTCTCTCAATACATGTAACACCATTCCCAAGTGTTTCTCATGCTCTTCTTCCAACTTAGAATATATCAAAATATCATCCAAGAAGACAATGAAAAATGTTTCCAAGTAACTCATGAATATACCATTCATGAGACACATGAAGACAGTTGGTGCATTTGTTAACCCAAATGGCACTATGGTGAACTCATAATGGCCATACCTTGTTATGAAGGCATTCTTGTTGATGTCTTCTTATTTAATTCTTACTTGATGATAGCCTCACCTGACATCAATCTTGGAGAATATTTTTTCATATTTCAGTTGATCAAAGAGGTCATCTATTCTTGGAAAATGGTACTTGTTCTTCATAGTTACCTTGTTCAACTGCCTGAAGTCTATGCAAAGTCTCAAAGTTCCATCCTTTTTCTTCACAAATAAAACTGGGGCACCCCAAGGTGACACAATTGAGTGTATATACGCCTTCTTTAGAAGCTCTTCAAGTTGCATTTGTAATTCCTTTAGTTAAGGTGTACTCATCCTATAAGGAGTCTTAGATACTGGGGTTGCTCCCAACACCAGATTGATGGAGAAGTCAATATCTCTCTTGGGTGGAAATCCTGGTATTTCCTTGAATACATCTTCAAAATCTTTTAGGACTGCATAAAATTTAATATTTGGCACCTTATCCTAAGGTGTCTCTTCCATATGTGTTGTAAATATTTGACACCCTTTCCTATAAATTTTCTTCAGCTACACTGTTGAAACTTCTCTGACAGTTACTGCTCTAGGAATTCCATGTATTGTCCTCAAGTTTCCTTCCTCATCCAAGCAATTAAATGCCTTATTATAACAGTCTAGTACAACATGATGTTGGTCCAACCAATCCATACCAATTAGGAAATCATAGGAATCTAAATGTATGATGTTCAAATCTACTCTAGTGTTCAGTCCATTCATGTTCATTGGACATGATTTAACCATCTCATTAATTTTTCTTTTAGCTCCTGTAACCAGCTGCACCATTTAAGATTTTCCAAGCTTGTTTCTTGGCAATTGAAATCTTTCCACCATCTTAGGATCTAGATAAATATGACTAGCTCCTGAATCAATTAAAATGGCAATCATTTGATTATTGATCTTACCTTCCACTTCAATCATATGTGATTGAAACTTAGTTTGCTTGTTGTTCAAGGCTGCATAGATCCTAGGTATATTTTTTTCCATGTCCTACATTGTTTCATCTTGATGTACATTGTGAACAATCCTCACTTTTTCACTTTTGTGCGGGAAATCTCTATACATATGATCTCCCTTACAACCCCAACATTGAATAGGTGTTTTCCTTGGTATTTTTCCCAATGTCTCTATCATTATAGATTCTTTAGAAGTTGGGTGTTCTTGGTAGTTGTTTCTGAAGAATGGTAGCTTAGTTCCCTTCTTCCTTTGTTCCACATTGTTTTTCTTCTTGTCTTCCCAAGATTTTTGGTAAGTTGATTTCCATTTATGTTGATCATAAAGACACTTAGCCCTTCTTATATCTTCCTCCAATGTTTTGAGATCATCGTATTGTATCCTGTCACTGATAAATGATGGCAGCCCACTCAAATATCTATGAATCTTAACTTGCTCATCCTTGAAGAAGGAAACATATTTCAGCAGCTCTAAAAACCTCTTTTCATACTCATCTATGGTCATACTCCCAAGCTTGAGTTCAAATAATTCCTTCATTTTCTTATCATATTATCTCTTAGTCAAGTATTTCCTTTGAAAATATATCTTGAATTCTCTCCAAGTTACCTTATTCTCATCAATGTGTTGGACCTGAACAAATTGATCCCACCACATTGATGCTTTTCTCTTAAGTTAATAGATATCAATTCTACCTTCTTCCTGTGAAGAGTAATTATACAACTGAAAATACTTCCTCATATTTAGCATCCATGTCTCTGCATCCTCATCCTTCCTGTGTTCACCATCAAAAGTAGGAGGCTTGATTTTATTCATTTCCCCCTAAAGTTCATCCACTCCATACTTATTTTTTTTCTCCCTGACAGGGGATGGACTTGCACTATTGTGCGATCTCCTAGTTGAATGTCTTGGAGAGTGATGGTGATGCCCACCAACACTTCTTGTTATTCTCCTCTTATCATGAGACTTATGGCCTCCTTATCTTCTTGACTTGGTCTCCTTATCCATCTTCTTATCTATTCTGTCCAAGCTTTGCATTAACTTGATGTTGAAATTTTCTTGTTTCTCCTTGGCTTTCATAAGCTTCTCATTATCAGCTTTGTAGCTCAGGACATCCTTTTGCAAACCTTTTATGATCTCTACCAAGTTCATGCTTTTTTCCTTTCATTTTCCATGTCCATTTGAATTTGTACCTCCATTACCCATATGTGTTGATTTTTCAATAGGAAAGGCTTAAGCATGAAGTTCATTCCATTTTAGCATTTTACTTAAACCATAGACAATTTGTTGTAGCAACAAAGATCACAAGAAGAAACACCATGCATAAGTACACAAGAAGTATCATGGGAAACCCTTCTCAACAAGGGAAGAAAACCCAGCCAATCATTTGTTATATTCTTCAAGAGAAAGACCTCCACCACCATAAACATGTAGCACACAAAAGGGTGCTCACAAACCCTAGAAACCTAGCGCTGAAGAGAGGTGCACACTTTTCCCAAGAACAAGTGTTTGCTGAAATTTTCAAACTCACACTTGTGATATGATTCCTCAATGGGGAATTTACCTTTACTTATATTAGACTGAACCTGTCAACAGAAGTGTCTATTGGCACAATAGGGCCAACCTCACTAAATCACAATATAATTAATAATTACCAGATTAATTATCTTTTACATTAAGGTGGGGTCAACCTATACCCTTTACATTACAATTAGGGTTACAGGTAAGTTTGACTCTTGAACAATATAGCAAGGGATCCCATACACCCACTAGTTCTCAGCCACTAGGGGCGCATCCATAGGGATGTCCATATCTCTATCTCACTATGTCTCATAGAAGAACCACACTCACTAGTGTTCAACCACTAGGATCATGTTCACCAGTGCTCATCCACAGGCACGTCAAACTCAACAGATCTTCTTTCCCACTGCATTACACAGGAGAGTCATATGGAGTTCATAATCTCAACTCTCTGCTCAAAGGAGGATAATACATCGTTTTCATCTATGTCTCATAATGATGCACCCAGCTCATGGTAATTCACACGTTCACCTATGCTCAACCACAGGCACATCCAACTCTGCAGATCTTCTTTCTCACTGCATTACACAAGAGAATCATCTGGAGTTCATCTCAACTCTATGTAAGGAGGAGGCCAACACAACGTTCCAGTTCTGTCTCAGATAGGAACCACACACCCAACTTAGGGGCTCTCTCTCAGGTCTGTGTCCTAGAGGATGTCTCACATAGCTGTAATCATCAACAATATGGACATACATTCCCCTGATCTCTTCTTCATGGCTATAAACTCCCTGCGCATCTTCCATGATTCTAAACTTGTGTTGATAATGTTTTGATCTAATGCTAATAAATATGCAAAATGTGTAGCCAACAAAATTTGTTAGGCTAAACAATTTAACAATGTCATGAAATTATTTACAATTCTATTTCCATAAGCATTATAATTCTCTCTTCTGATTTCTTGGGAAGATTAATTTCCCAATCAACTTCGTGTGCACTACCCTTCAATTATAAACCATAATTAGCATGCGCTAGTTTTTCATACACACACTAAAATGTAGCGCATGCACCGCACACTTATAAACAATGTACCTACTTTTCAATCGTGCACCAATCTCTACTGAGCACCACTTTTGTGTCGCGCACCACAAGCACAACGTTGTGTGCGCACCCACAAATTTGAACTATGCTCTATGAACACTTGAATTGCACAACTTGTGCATCACATTATTAATTGTGTGCCACAAACTTTGCACCCTTCAATGCCAAACTTTTAGCATGCTTTTCTACGCACTGAAATTCTGCTCATGCTAACTATTATACCTAGTGCAGTACCAAAACTTAGTGTAAATACCCTGTGTACTATTATTTCCTGCGCAACACCAAAATTTTAGTGCACCCTCATGTGCAACACTATTTTTCCACAACACCAGCTCCACACAGCGCAATACCCAATTTTAATGCGCATACTTATGCACCTTTATTTTTCTATGCATCATTACTACTTAGCGCACACAATACCTTTGATGCTTAACTAATTTTTACATAAATTTTGATGTAGAAATTGGGGCTTTGGCCCAATTTTCACCCAACTTCCACCATGGATATTCTGCAACCATGAAATTTGTTCAATTTCACTCAATCTATTGTGGCTTCCCTATAACCTCAAATTCAACTAATTCATGTTTGAATTTCCTTAAACATCGATTAAAATTAAGGATATCTCATCACTTAACCAATTTTCCCAAATTCTCCATGAATTTAACAACAGAAATTGGGGATTTTTCCCAATTCCACTCAATTGCTTCTAATTTTCGTCATGGAAGCACTCTAACTTGAAAATTTGGCCACTCTCGAACTCAATTCTCTACGAGAATATGTTTCGACATTTTGATAACTCGACCAATCCAGGCTCAGTGTTGAAAACTGGGCTCTGATAACATATTGTAACGTACCCTTATTCTTAATTGGGCATATGCTTTGATACCGTATTGTAGCATCCCCAACCACCAACTGTGCTATGCCACTTAAAAACCTTTGAGCTTTGATACCATATTGTAACGATTCCATTACCAACAATTCCAAAAAATTTCTCTAATACTAATTAAAACATAAAACTACACTCTGCATTGCACAGTTATACACACATCATAAACAAATAAACCTATGAAAACAAAGGCATAATTATTATTGCAACACATGATTTAATACACAATTGACACTTATCTTTGATCGAAGGTACACCAAATGCGTGCAGATCTTCCACATTCCTCCCAGCCTTAGACCGCACTACTCATAACTCTCAATAGTGGATCGTTGATGCAGGATCATCGCCAACGTCAAGCAAGCATGGGGCAAGCGCCAACGCATTTTGGGCACATGATGAATTGTTTAAAAACTTTTGAAGATGGATGCGCCAAACGTAAATGTAATAGTTAAGGAGAGGCATACTGATAGATTGTAATCAGACCTTGAGTGGCCCGCTCTCGTCTGAAGGACTAAGAAGGCATTTATGTTAGTTAATATTAGTAGGTATTTTTGAATTCTCAGATTTGACAGTTTTAGGAGCGGAGGGAAAACGGATATAGACACCCTCATTGTATTATTGTATGATAGGGAAGAACATTACCAAGAGAAGAGCATACAGAGATGGAACAGAGAAACTGTGTTTGAAAAACACCCATGTACAGAGATTTGAGTTAATAGAAGAAGTCTTAATTCAGATTCATGGCATTGTATTTGTTTCTTGTATGTGTATGTTGAATGGTATGTTCATGGTTTTACTCTTTATGTTATACATTTTCTTCCTATGTTGTGTATGAATGATTTCAGGATTATGTTTGAAGTCTGAGAGAGAAAGAGTTAGGAAATGAGTTTCAATTGTTTCTCTGTCTGAGCGAGAGTTCCTGCAAGGAGTGCAATTAAATTGTCTGCAAGGAGTGAGTTGACAAAGGGTTCAAAGGTTTGTCTCTGAAAGCTCAGATAGGATAGCTTTTGTCCTCATTTCCTCAAAAGTGCAGTTAGGCACAGGAGCCGTGCAAAGTGTGCACAGGCCGAGTGAAGCTTCAGGGGTTTGTAACCTGGATGACTTGTTGAGAGACTACTGCTGCAGGGAGTGTGCAGAGTCAAAAGGAGTTCAACACTTGAAAGTGTTTGAAGGTCTACCACAAGGAGTGCCAGCAGGAGTTTTTCTGAAAGACTTGAAGTCATGGAAAACCTCAGAAGGGTTCGAACCTTCAAAGTCGTCAAAGGGAAGCAAGAGGCTAAGTGCCTTGAAGAATTGAAAGGAGGTGCAGTGACATCGTGCTACAGGAGGACAAGTTCCACGCAGAGAAATATTTTGTTTAAATTTCGCGGAAGTTCTCAAGGGAAGAGACGGACGGTCGAAATTCTCCATAGAGAATTTGCAAAGTCCCGCCAGTCGTCCGATCTGATAGAGAAGCAAGGGGGTTATGATTGTTTCCAAAGTTTCAAGCTCAAGAGATCATGAGTTGTCGGACCTCACTTTGATACCCATCAGTCGTGGGATCTGACAGGAGTTGCACGGGGGTTAAACCCTCACAAACAGAGCGAAAGTCCGGAAAGGCGTCGGGATATCGAGATTTTAGAATTCGGGATATCGGAAGTCTCGAGGATAGGAGATCGGGTCACTTCATAGTGAAAACCCCGAATTTGATCTGAGTCATCCATTCATTAGGACACGTGGTGGAGATCAAGAACCCATCGATATTTCAGCTATCGAGGTTTCGAGTTGACAGAGAAATTGTGACATCGAGGAATCGCAAGTCGCGAAATATCGAACTGAATCAAGACCGTCCATCTATTGAGACATGTGGTAGCGATCAAGAGTCCGTCGGCATTTCATGTGTCGGGACTTCGGGGATCAAGAGGACAGGACGCAGAGCATTTCGGCATTTGATTTCACAAAATCAAGAAATGATTGAGGACCGTCCATCATAGGAGGACGCGTGGCAGAAATCCTAGAGTTCGGGTAAAATCCCGATAGGAAAGTCCATCGGCTTATCGGGGTTCAGCATTTCGCAAATCCTGAAGATAGGAGACCCGCGCATTTCATGAATGGAAGTTCCAAAATCGCGAAAAGGTGGAAAGCCCGGAAAAGAATAGCAGTACGGGATATCGGGATTCAGGAATTCGGAGTTTTTGTTGACATGAGGTTTTTGGCATTGAGAGTATCGAACTCCCGATACGCAAAAACGCATTGATCGTTGGATTGAGCGGGGAATCACAGCCGTCGATTTCTTTTGGTGACCGAACATTGGAGTTTCGGTAATGTGGGAATCGGGATTTCGGAGGTTGAGGGGATGAGTTGCATGACATTGCGACTCCCGAAAGCACGATAAGGAGAAAGGTGAAATAGAGAGAGGAAAGGCCAAGTGTCATAATTTCGGGTTTCGGGGGTCTGAGAGAAAAGACACTCGGCCACAGGACTTGCAAAAATGTGAAGTTCGATCTTCCGAAATATAAGGGGAAAATTTCTCAAGGTCGTTTGTGGGTGCAGATTTTCTTAAAGGGAAATAGAAGGGCCAGTCGAGCACTTTGGGCCAGAAGAGAGGAAAAGATCATGTACAGATCCTGATCTGCGGATCTAGGAGAAGGGGGTCTGCATCAAGTGTGGTATCAGAGAACATAAAGGTTTCTTTTCTTTTTGTAGCAAGGAAAAAGGAAGATTCACCATGCCACCAAGAAGAAGGGACAGGCAAACAACCGATCCGCCAGAGGAAAGGGAAATACCAAGAAGAAGAGGTAGACAGATGCCTGACCCAACCATGGCAAGAGAGATGCGTGATTTGCGTGCCAGACTTGAGGACATGGAGATAGAACAGAGGCATACAGTTGGTGTTAGGGATCTTAATGATTCCGAAAGTGAAAATGAAGCCAAACATGAAGGGGAAGAAGTTGCAGCCGAAGATCCAGCAAATGAACGCCTACTCAAGGCTGTTGCAAGGATGGGTTCCAGGGAAAAAATGGACATCCCAGTATATGAGGGAAACCTGGATGTTGAAGAGCTTCTAGACTGGATTAGAGCTCTGGACACTTATTTTGACTATGAAGATGTCGAGGAAGACAAGAAGGTCAGACATGTTGTCACAAGATTGAAAGGACATGCAACATTGTGGTGGGATGAACTACAAGCTGACAGACGCTACAAAGGCAAGCAGAAAATCAAGAGTTGGGATAGGATGATCGCAAAGATGAAGGCGAAATTCATTCCCAGGGATTACCAGATTACTCTATTTCGAAGAATGCAAAATTTGAGACAGAAGCTGATGACAGTGAAGGAATATACTGAAGAATTCTACAGGCTGAACATCAGGGCAGGTCATCGGGAAAGCGATGATGAAAAGGTTGTCAGGTACATGAATGGCCTGAGATACAACATTCAGGATGAGATGAGCATGATGACCATCCAAACGGTAGAAGATGCTTATCAGATGGCTCTAAAAGCTGAAGAGAAGCTGAGCCGAAAACAAGGTCAGAGAGGCCGAGGCAGAAGTCAAGCCAGAGGCAAATCAGTTGCCCAGGATAGAAATCAGAAACACAAGGAAGAATGGAAGAAACCTCAGATTGAGAGAGGTGGAAGCTCACAGAAAGGGCAATATGTTGGACAGAGAAGGCAGTATGCTGATCAGAAAAGAGAGTATGCTGATAACAACATTTTTCCTCGTACTAGAGGTAGAGGAAGAGGAAGAGGTGGAGTGATAAAGTGCTTCACATGTGGAAAGAATGGACACAAATCTTATGAATGTTCAAATAAGAAGAAAGAAGGTGGTGAGACTCACATTGCCGAAGCGCAGAGGCGGAATGTTGAGGCAGAAGATGCTGAAGGTGGAAAATCGCTGATGATGCGAAAAGTTATCTTAACACTAGAGAAGGAGGTGGAAAGTCCAGTACAAAGGAACAGTCTTTTTCGGACTGCTTGCAAAACCAAGGATAGGGTATGCAAGGTCATTGTGGACAGTGGTAGCACAGATAATCTCGTTTCTACAGAGATGGTAGAAAAGCTGGAGCTGGACACGATTGAACATCCAAGTCCATATAGAGTTTCATGGCTACAAAAAGGACATCAGGTAAATGTCACTAAACAGTGTTTAGTTGAATTTAAGATAGGAGGATATAATGATAAGATACTCTGTGATGTTATTTCCATGGATGTTTGTCATCTATTGCTGGGTAGACCATGGAAATATGACAGAAATGTGATTCATGATGGGAGAAAGAACACACACACCCTAGAGAAGAATGGGAGAACTCATGTTGCTTCCAATCAAAGATAAGGAGGTGAAACCTGAAGTAAGCAACGCTATACTTCTCATGAGTGGGAAGGAACTTCTTATAGAGGTTAAGAAGAAGAAGGAACCGCAATTCATTGTGGTCAGGAAGCCAAAGATTGTTTTAACCAGCACAAGGGTAGATGATTTACCAGAAGAGGTTCAGGAACTGCTGGAAGAGTTCGTTGACATAGTAGTGGACGAACTACCTCGTTCGTTTCCACCGATCAGAAGTGTGAGTCATCATATTGATCTCATACCTGGAGCTAGTTTGCCAAATAAAGAAGCGTACAGATTAACATCGCGGGAGAATGAAGAGGTCAAAAGACAAGTTCAGGATTTGTTGAACAAAGGGTTGGTTAGAGAAAGCTTGAGTCCATGTGTTGTTTCGACAGTACTCAGTCCGAAGAAAGACGGAGGCTGGAGGTTGTGTACTGACTCAAGGGCGATCAACAAGATAACCATCAGGTACAGATTTCCATTGCCAAGGATGGATGATCTGATGGATTGCTTAAGTGGAGCAAATTTTTTTTCGAAGATTGATTTGAAAAGTGGATATCACCAGATTCGTATGAGAGAAGGTGATGAATGGAAGACAGCCTTCAAGACTAACGAAGGATTGTATGAATGGCTTGTTATGCTGTTTGGCTTAACGAATGCACCAAGTACCTTCATGAGGATGATGAACAAAGTTCTGAAGGAGTCCATCGGAAAATTTCTCATTGTGTATCTGGATGACATACTGATTTTCAGTAAAATAGAGGCAAAGCATCTGAAACACTTAACTACAGTGATGAAGAGATTATAGTAGAAGAAGTTGTTGATAAACATGAAGAAATCCTCATTCATGAAGACATAACTCATTTATTTGGGTTTTGTTATTTCTGCAGATAAATTGAGGATGGATCCAGATTAAGTGGAGGTGATCAAGAATTGGCCATCACCGAAGAGTATATTTGAGGTGAGAAGTTTTCATGGATTGGCTAGTTTCTACCGGAAGTTCATCAGGAATTTCAGTGGGATTAGTGCACCAATGATGGACACAGTGAAGAAGAGACATAAGTCTTTTCACTAGACAGAAGAGGCTGAGAAAAGCTTCAATTTGTTGAAAAGGAAAATTACAAAACAACCAATTTTGGTGTTGCCGGATTTCAAAAAGACATTTCAAGTAAAATGTGATGCAAGTGGATTTGCAATAGGGGTAGTCTTAAGCCAAGAAGATAGGTCGATAGCATACTTTAGCGAGAAGCTGAATGAAGCGAAAGTGAAGTACTCCACATATGACAAGGAGTTCTATGCTATTATTCAGGCATTGAAGAAGTGGAGACACTATTTGATTCCGAAGGAGTTTGTCTTATGCAGTGACAATCATGCTTTGCAATTTGTGACTCAATAGGAGAAGTTGAATCAAAAACATGTTAAATGGGTTGAATACATGCAAAACTTTACTTTTGTAATTAAGCATATTTCTGGAACTGCAGACAAGGTTGTTGATGCTTTGAGCAGGAAATGTTTGCTATTGCGGGAGTTCAAAGTCAAAACATTGGATTTTGATGATCTCAGGAACATGTACAGAGATGATCCAGATTTTAAAGAGGCATATGAAGCAACGAAGAATCCAATTCTCAGGGATAGAAGTCAATGGACAAAATACATGATCCAAGAAGGATTACTATTTAAAGGTAATCAACTTTGTATTCCAAAATGCTCCACGAGGGAGAATTTGTTGAAGGAGAAACACAGTGGAGGATTGGCCGGACATTTTAGTCATGACAAGACGTTCGCAAAGTTGAATGAGTCATATTTTTGGCTAGGAATGCAAGCAGACGTCAAAAGATTCGTGGACAGATGTAGAATTTGTCAACATTCTAAAAGCAAGAGACAGAGTGCAGGTTTTTATCAACCATTACCCATACCTGACAGGCCATGGGATGCAGTCAGCATGGACTTCATATTGGGACTGTCGAGAACACAAAGAGGGTTTGACTCAACCTTTGTGGTAGTGGATAGATTTCCCAAAATGGAACACTTCATACCGTGTCAGAAAACCAGTGACGCAACTCACATTGCAAATCTATTTTTCAAAGAAGTCATTCGACTTCACGGCTTACCAAGGAGCATAGTTTCGGATCGAGACACCAAGTTCGTGCGACACTTCTGGGGAACCTTATGGAAAAAGCTGGGAAAAAATTTATCGTTCATTTCAGCTTATCATCCTCAGACGGATGGACAGACAGAAGTCGTGAACAGGAGTTTAGGAGAGTTGCTGAGGAGCTTAGTGACAGAACACCACAGCCAGTGGGACAATATTCTGCCACAGGCGGAATTTGCTTATAATGATTCAATCAACAGAAGCACAAGGCAGAGTCCATTCCAGATTGTTTATGGGATGCATCCAAGAGGAGTTTCAGAATTGAGAGATTTAGAACAGAATGCAACTAGAAGTGCTAGTGCAGAGGATTTCACAAAAGCGATGAAGGAACTTCACAGCCAGGTGAAGGAGTGTTTACAAAACTCGAGCTAAGAGTATAAGCGCAGAGAAGATCAACACAGGAGACAACTTCAATTTGAGGTTGGTGATTTGATTCTGGCACATCTGAGAAAGGAAAGGTTCCCGAAGGGGAGATATAACAAACTGAAGATGAAGAAGATCGGACCATGTAAGGTCTTGAAGAAATTTGGGGCAAATGCTTATGAGATTGAATTACCCGATGGGATCGAATTTCTCCAATATTCAATGTCTCAGATTTGTACCCATACAAAGTTGAGGAAGCAGAAACAAGTGATGAACAACCAAAGGTCCAGTGGACAAAGAATATGCATGTTGCAGAGAAGCCACAGATGGAAAGCATACTAGACAAAAGAGTTAGCAATAAGACCAGAAGAAAGAAATACTTTGAATACTTGGTCAAGTGGAAAGGAAATCCAGTTGAAGATGCCAACTGGGAGAATGAAGCAGAGATTCAGAAGCATGGACAGACCGTGTGAGAGCTCATGGACAGAAGCCCATGAAAATTTTCAAGCAAGGGAGTATGATGCAGGAGCATCGCCAACGTCAAGTGAGCGTGGGGCAAGCGCCAACGCATTTTGGGCACATGATGAATTGTTTAAAAACTTTTGAAGATGGATGCACCAAATGTAATTGTAATAGTTAAGGAGAGAAGTACTTATAGATTGTAATCAGATCTTGAGCGACCCGCTCTCATCTGAAGGACTAAGAAGGAATTTATGTTAGTTAATGTTAGTAGGTATCTTTGAATTCTCAGATTTGATAGTTTTAGGAGCGGAGGGAAAACTGATATAGACACCCTCATTGTATTATTGTATGATAGGGAAGAACATTACCAAGAGAAGAGCATACAGAGCTGGAACGGAGAAACTGTGTTTGAAAAACACCCATGTACAGAGATTTGAGTTAATAGAAAAAGTCTTAATTCAGATTCATGGCATTGTATTTGTTTCTTGTATGTGTCTGTTGAATGGTATGTTCATGGTTTTACTCTTTTGTTATACATTTGCTTTCTATGCTGTGTATGAATGATTTTAGGATTATGTTTGAAGTCTGAGAGAGAAAGAGTTAGGAAATGAGCTTCAATTGTTTCTTTGTCTGAGCGAGAGTTCCTACAAGGAGTGCAATTGAATTGTCCGCAAGTAGTGCGTTGACAAAGGGTTCAGAGGTTTGTCTCTGAAAGCTCAGATAGGATATATTTTGTCCTCATTTCCTCAAAAGTGTATTTAGGCACAGGAGCCGTGCAAAGTGTGCGCAGGCCGAGTGAAGCTTCAGGGGTTTGTAACCTGGATGACTTGTTGAGAGACTGCTGCTGCAGGGAGTGTGCAGAGTCGAAAGGAGTTCAACACTTGAAAGTATTTGAAGGTCTACCGCAAGGAGTGCCAGCAGGATTTTTTCTGAAAGACTTGAAGTCGTGGAAAACCTCAGAAGGGTTCGAACCTTCGAAGTCGTGGAAGGGGAGCAAGAGGCTAAGTGCCTTGAAGAATTGAAAGGAGGTGCAATGACATCGTGCTACAGGAGGACAAGTTCCACGCAGAGAAATATTTTGTTTAAATTTCGCGGAAGTTCTCAAGGGAAGAGACGAACGGTCGAAATTCTCCGTAGAGAATTTGCGAAGTCCCGCCAGTCGTTCGATCTGACAGAGAAGCAAGGGGGTTACGACTGTTTCCAAAGTTTCAAGCTCAGGATATCGTGAGCCATCGGACCTCACTTAGATACCCGTCAGTCGTGGGATCTAACAGGAGTTGCACGGGGGTTAAACCCTCATAAACAGAGCGAAAGTCCTGAAAGGCGTCGGGATATCGGGATTTTGGAATTTGGGATATCGAAAGTCTCGAGTACAGGAGATCGGGTCACTTCATAGTGAAAACCCCGAATTTGATCTGAGTCGTCCATTCAGTAGGACATGTGGCGGAGATCAATAACCTGTCGGTATTTCGGCTACCAGGGTTTCGAGTTGACAGAGAAATTGTGACATCGGGGAATCGCAAGTCGCGAAATCCCGAACTAAATCAGGACCATCTGTCTATTGAGACACATGGTGGCGATCAAGAGTCCGTCGGCATTTCGCATGTCAGGACTTCGGGGATCAAGAGGACAGGATGTGGGGAATTTTGGCATTTGATTTCGCGAAATCATGAAATGATTGAGGACCGTCCATCATAGGAGGACGCATGGCGGAAATCCTAGAGTTATGGGAAAATCCCAATAAGAAAGTCCATCGGCTTATCAGGGTTCGACATTTCGCAAATCCTGAAGATAGGAGACCCGCGCATTTCGTGAACGGAAGTTCTGAAATCGTGAAAAGGTGGAAAGCCTAGAAAAGAATAGCAGTACGGGATATCGGGATTCAGGAATTTGGAGTTTGTGTTGACATGAGGTTTTTGGCATCGAGAGTCTCGAACTCCCGATACGCGAAAATGCGTTGACCGTTGGATCGAGCGGGGAATCACAGCCGTCGATTTCTTTTGGTGACCGAACATCGGAGTTTTGGTAATGTGGGAATCGAGATTTCGGAGGTCGAGGGGATGAGTTGCATGACATTGTGACTCCCGAAATCGAGATAAGGAGAAAGGCGAAATAGAGAGAGGAAAGGTCAAGTGTCATAATTTTGGGTTTCAGGGGTCTGAGAGACAAGACACTCGGCCACAAGACTCGCGAAAACGTGAAGTCCGATCTTCCGAAATATAAGGGGAAAATTTCTCAAGGTCATTTGTGGGTGCAGATTTCGCGAAAGGGAAATAGAAGGGCCAGTCGAGCACTTTGGGCCAGAAGAGAGCAAAAGATCTTGCGCGGATCCTGATCTGCAGATCTAGGAGAAGGGG
This sequence comes from Picea engelmannii, assembly GCA_009831015.1. Classification (NCBI taxonomy): domain Eukaryota; kingdom Viridiplantae; phylum Streptophyta; class Pinopsida; order Pinales; family Pinaceae; genus Picea; species Picea engelmannii. The sequence goes on along the minus strand of ML777653.1, from coordinate 675,143 downwards.
GTCTGCGTCAGTCACCCCTGAGCTGGGGCTAAAGTCCACTTGGGTAAGGGTTCCTAGCCAAGCTAAGTTATCTCAATCAAAAGGAAAACTCAATCACAGGTAACTCAGTCACAGGTGACTCAATCATAAGAAACTCTATCACAAGTACAAATTCATACTGACAGCCTACAGTCCCTCATTCCCCACATGCCTGTCCCACCCCAGGAAGCATGCCCCTTCCCTTCTCAATATTACTTCGACTGCCCCACTTCCATTCTAGGGCTTCAGCAACAGGCCATACATGAAGTCTCAGAGCCCTGTTGTTGCAGTTCGGTGCCTCGGGAAAACAATTCCCTGCAATTCTCTCACCTAGAGAGAATGCAATGTCCTATGGGCATGACAACCCGCCTCTTCAGTCCAGCTCTCCAAGATAAGCAAAGTATAGGTAACTGCAACAATAACAACAGAGTATTGAACGCAGTAACAACGGGGTTTGATGATAGTAATAGTCAGGTACATATCACAACTAAGTGATTGTGTGAATGATGATCGGATGATAGCAAAAAGGTACTAAGTCCAAACTATTTGGATGCATGTTCTCAAATTGACACTTGTCATGTTGAGAATTTTCTTCAATCCACATGCCCCTCTCCCTCAAAATTAGGATAAAATAATATCCTTACTTTATATTTTTAAGGAATATTAATATAATATTCCTTTGGGTTTAAGCCCCCTTAACTTGGCCCCCTTAACCTCAACTAGTGGAGTTAACCCCCCATACTCTTTTATGTGGTTGGTTTTTCGCAGTGATGTATTTTCATTATATTTGCATGTGATTACATTTACATTCTCAATACAGAAGTATTGATCTTTTGCATCCAAGCTCACCAGCCTCAAAACATAAAGATCGCGCACTAAACCAATGCGTGCAAAACTTTTGGGATGTGTGCACTCTTCTTTCAGTGCACCACCCTTGTGTACTTACATTGGTGCACGTTATAACCTGACATTTATACAAAAAGGCTCTCTGGCCTCCAAATTCGTGCACTAAGACAGTGTGCGCTAAACCCTGGAATGTGTGCCATCCTCACGTTCTTATAACGGTGCGTGTTGTAAACTTCAAGTTGTTCCCCTTTTAGTGTGCCATTCATGCACACTTACACAAGCACGTGCTATATTATATATTAAACTACGCATTATATTCTTTTTAAACTACACATACTCTTTTGGTGTGAGATTCACGCACACTAACTCAATGCATGTTGCACCAAACCAAAGATTTTGTCCCTCCAACTCACCAACTTATATGTAAAGTATAGTTACATTTACATGTACAATTGGGGTTCAGCCTAGGGGTATTACAGTGGTGGTCGACTGAGCTACCAACACCGATTCGAAACATAGAAAGTAGGGCAGAAAATAAACTAAAGCATTAGATGGCAGAGAACGCCAGGGAATATATTCAAGTTGTTCCCCTTTTAGTGTGTCATTCATGTGCACTTACATAGGCGCGTGCTATATATATATATATTAAATTGTGCATTGTATTCTTTTTAAACTACACACACTCTTTTGGTGTGAGATTCACGCGCACTAACTCAATGTGTGTTGCACCAAACCAAAGATTTTGTCCCTCCAGCACACCATCTTATATGTAAAGTACAGTTACATTTATATGTACAATTGGGGTTTAGCCTAGGGGTATTACAGTGGTGGTCGACTCAACTACCAGCACCAATTCAAAACAAAGAAAGTAGGGCATAGAATAAACCAGAGCATTAGATGGAAGAGAACGACAAGGAATATATTCATGGAGTTATCCCTGCTTTGATACCACTGTTAGGCCAGGATGCCAGAAAATATAACTCCACACATGATGCGTATTGCATTAAGATGAATGGTGAATAAATACAAACAAATCACTGGTGGTCTTCCATAGCCGAAGACGTTTCCTATCAACTACGATTCTTCATATGTGCATTATTGTTACAAAACACAATCTCAAGGATTACGTGTCCAACAGAGGTAGGGGGGATATTGGGTAAAACATAATAAGGGTAGGGTAGGGCTATGTTTTACCCAATATCCATCCCACCCCTATCGTATATATGTGAGAACAAAAAATAATAATAATAACTAAACGAACTTAAATACATCTTAACTCCAGATCTATCAAATATAAAAAGGGATCAACTTTCTTAAAATACAAAACATTCTTTAAATTTTAGATTTAAAAAAAAATCAATTTCAAAAAATTTAATTCTTCTTGATCTAATGGTTAAGAACACGTGTTTCCTTCTAAAAAGTTCAAATCAGAAATTAAAATAATCTTTTAAATATAAATTAAAAAAAAATCCAATATTTAATATTTAAATGTAAATGAAGTACATAATAAAAGTAAAGAAATACTATGTGAACACGTTTGCAATTCATTTAATCCCTTTTACTTTCAATTTTTAATTGCATTATTTTCCATTTGTGAATTTCAAATAAAATAAAGCAAATGGAAGATTCGCTCTAAAGCTGAAATATAAGAAAGTTCACTTTCATTCTCTATAAATTGTATTCTTATTTTTACTTTTTTAAATAAATTAAAAAATATATATCAAAATGATCCATTAATAATAATTTAAATCCTAAACTAGTTAGCAACTTGCAAGCACCCAAAACTAACCCACAAGGGGACACCTACCCTTCTAATCAAACCATAACGGATGACATGTCGCTGACGACGACCCCATAGACGGGGACCCATGTCAGTTGGCTTCTCTACAAAGACGGACGGCATCAGGACACGTGGCTGTGTAACGGGACTTGATGCGTGAATCTCACTGCTGCCATTCCATTCGAGGAAGCTTCCGAGCCTCCCGTCGGCACCTTCTGCGAACACGGCCTCTGTCTTTTCCTCCATCTTTCGCCGCCATTACTGTTTATATACTAACACCTTCATCCCTTTCACTTAAAACATACGCATCCTTTCTTTTTCATAGGAGGTACTGCGGTTTGCCATGTCTGAAGAACCAGGTTTGGATGCCCAAATGACGAAGGGAGTGAAGGCCAGGCCCACTGTGGGCTTTCAGTTTGAGGACCATCTGCCTGTCATGGCGGAGAAATTGGGGGAGGAGGGGCTCATGGAGGAGCTCTGCAATGGCTTCAGTCTCCTCGCAGATCCAGAGAGAGACCTCATCACCTTCCATAGTCTGAAGAGGAACGCCGCGCTCCTGGGAATGGGAATGGATTCCATGAAGGACGAGGAGCTCCAGGCGATGATCGAAGAAGGTGACTTGGACGGCGATGGGGCCCTCGACCAAAAGGAATTCTGTGTTCTAATGATCAGATTGAGCCCCTCGTTCCTGGCGGAGGAGGCCCACAAAGCGGCCATGGATGATGTCACCCATGATTTCCAGAACTGTGTACAAGAAAAACCCAACGGTTTGGAAAAATGATAACTTAGCTCTCCTGCCCATATAGATTATGTATGAATTCCAAGAGACTTCCCCCTTTATGGAAATAAAAATCTACAAACTCTTTTATTTTGAAATATGTTAACTCCTGTATGTGCCTGAAATGAAGAGCTGTAGCTCTCAGAGCTAGGCTCGAATCTTATTCTTTCGGATCTTAAGGATTTGATTGTATATCAATCCAAAAAATTAAACAATTAAAGTGTTCTAATTCTTTTTAATTCGAATAGTTCGTATGAAACCCCAAGTTCATATCTCACGGTCTGCCTAACTTGATAAAATATAAGAACTGGATAGTTAGTTAGTTATGTGAACAAGATAACAATTAGAAGTGGTAATATGGAATATTAAGAGTGTTGATTGTAGAGTTATATTGGATTAAAATCCTGGAAAAGGTTGAGGTTGAGGTTGAGGTTGAGGTTGAGGTTGAGGTTGAGGAGATGGTTGGGACGAAGGTTTTGTATTCTTTTCATCTAAGTTCAAATTTTCAATGAGATCTTGGTCTATTGTGATAAGGCTAGAAGGATAAGCATTTATGGTAGCGCACTGTTGGGGTAGTCATCCAGAATGATAAGGTTGGGGCAGTCAACCAAAATGATAAGGTTGGTAGCTCAATAGATCAAAGCTCATGGTCCTTGACCATGAAGTTAAGGGTTCAAATAAATGGAGAACCTAATTGCACACACAAAATCTATATTTTATTATTGAAACAATCACATATTTATACAAGATGTTTTCCTTAAGAGCATAACAAACTCATGAGGGAATCTCTCAACCACACAAACATAAATAGGATCTAATAGTTGGAGAAGATATTCCACAATCAACCAGATCTAACAAATCCAAAGCAATCTCTAATGTAAGCATTAATTCTAACACCTTCCCTTAATGCTTACATCACAAAGATTAATACTGAAATCAAATACACATATGATCTATGTCTGGTCTGGTCTTCATCAACACTTCTACTCACTCTGAAATATCATAGACTACGCTCTTTCTCAACCATCAACTTCGAGCTACCACTTGATCCATTTAAGATACAATTGCTTCTTACCATCGATGATGTATTTGTAGGACCAATGATTCTTGACATAGCCCAAAGAATAGTCTAGATATTGAATTATTCTATTGACATACTTCCATCTGTCGAAGTACATGGTCTGTCATTGTATTCACCAGTTATATAGGAGAGTAGTCTAGATACTAAACGCATCCAACAATCAATCTTACAAAGTGACCTATTACAAACTCACAAACACCAACTATACATATAACCAGTGGTCGTTGTTCTTGGGTTACCTAATATTCCAAGAACCACAAGATCGTAATAGAGTATAGACATAACAAAACTAGTGAACATGCTCTTACATGGCATCGAAGTACGTTAAGAACCACCAACTTAAATCATATTACCCTGTTCTATGATTGGTTCTTCATGATATAATTTTACAAACAAAATTAATAATAATATATTTAACACAAATTCAAACAAAGGTTGCTCCCTTCCTTTAAAATCTCACTCCAGCCATAGTTCTCTCACACAAGCTACCAAGGCTCCCTTAGTACCTTTGCGCTTACCATATCTAGAATGACGACCCTTTCTCTTTGCTTCCAAAGCATGTCGAGCATGAGCGTGAGTTTTCATTGGCTTCTTGATAACAAACCCATCTTTGTCCAATTTCCAAATACCTGGAATTTACCATGGAAATCTCGTTGACCTCATTCAATCGCTGGAACTCTGCACTCGCCCTGCATTTTCAAATATCAGGAATCGAAAAAGTAGATATCGCTTACTTCTGCTTCTTCTCTATTTACACAATCATTCAGAGACTTTGTGTTCTATGGCCATGGAAGAATTTTTAGAGTTGTAAATTTCGCCCATAATTAGGAAGAGAAGGCAAACTTCTTTTGTTGGCGTAGATGTCCACGTTGACATCAAGAAACTGACATCCTTAAAGGTGGATGATCTCGGGCGCCTCTAGGAGGAGCTTCGATTTTATGGCATATTTCTTATTGGCGGACAGAAAAAAAAAATGGATCTAGAACTGTGATCTGAGAGAATTTAGCCACTAAAAACAATTCATTTATGCCAACAGACTTAATGACTGCAGAAAGAATAAACAACTCCTTCTTCAATGAAATGGAGCGTTCTTGGCAACTCCTTCTTGATGCCCAGCAAAATAATATTCTTCACACATAATTCCTCGCAACGAAGGCTCCACTTTTCACAAGTTCGTAGCTCCTCAAGCAGTAAAAAAATAATTACAATATAAAAATTACTCACTTTCATTAGTGAAACCAAAAAAAGAATCAGTACGTGCCTATTCTAATCTACACACTGGACACATTAATATATGTTCTACATTTTTTCTCACATATTATGGGATCTCCCGTGTGGGAGTTACCCCAGAGCAAACTCTGATACCAAGGTCCAAAATGAAGAACTTGATCGCACACACAAAATCTATATTTTATTGTTATAGCAAGATTCGCTTCACCATTGCTATCTTGCACAGAGGGCCTTTTTCCATTTCTCTATGCAGACTTATCAACCCCCTTTTTGATAAATCTAGAGCCAAAATTATATATTTTTCCAGATATACGCTTCCTAACTGCTTTGCAAGATGCGTATACGCTTGCTGCTCCACTACAGCTCGCGTATATCGGGATTTGTGCCAGAAAATACAAAATGAGGTCGGGTTTCCATGTTACGACAAATGATCTCTGATATTTGGCCTTCCATACACTGGAAACGTTCTGACTCGGCCCTTCAGTTGCATTCTGGAGTCTATAAGAGCATAATTTCGAGCTATGGAAAAATAGAGAGAAAGCATTCAACTTTGAGAGCAAAGTTACTCTGGAGAAATTACTTCATATTGAGTCTGCATCCCTTTGTCCCTCAAGTATGAACATAGTGTTCATCCCCCAAGCTCTTCCCTTATTGTCAAGAGGATCCCATTATCTCTTTGCTATGAGCTTGCCTTTGGTGGAGGATTGAAGTGGTGGAGACCCAGTTGGAAGGAACTTGGTTTCTTGGTTTTGAACCGTGTTGACACGGAAGTCTATAATGTTGATACTTATGTTGATCAATTATTAATAGAAATACTTCTTTCCCGTCCTATCGATATCTCGCAAATATATGATTATTATCCATGGGCATGTTTGTAATGTTTATTAATGGATTGTGCTAACTCATTTTATATACTGTCACTATATACTTGCATCGCTTGTTTGTTGAGAACTTCTTGCAGGTGTAAATCTTTGGGTCAAAGTGCTCAACGGTGGAACGACATCAAACGATTGGATCAAGGTAGGCTTCTTCCTCGTATTGCACATTGGTTTATATAGCACATGTTGGAATTGAGTTGATTTCTGCAGTCATACCTGCCTATTGTGGTTTACCCTTGGCCATAGAGAGTTTTTCCCTTGTAACATTTATTATTGAATCAATCACATATTTATATAAGATGTTTTCCTCAAGAGCATAACAAACTCATGAGGGACTCTCTCAACCATGTTGGTGTGTTTGTTAAGCTCACATAGATATTCCTAGTCTTTGGGAAGTTGTTAGAACTAGTTGGATGTAAGAGATTCACTCCAACTAGATGCTTCCTAGATTAGTGTGAGGTTGAGATGTTTTCTCAATCTGTAGATCAAAGTAGTTCTTTTATCTTGAGACAAAGCTTGTGTATTAATATGTACTCTATTTCTTTATTTAATAGAGAGATATCACACCATTTTGGTTTGTGCACAATAACATCTACTCTCACATTTCTCAATATGATATCAGAGCGGGACTGGGCCTAACTCCCTCACGGGAGGGCCTAGGGATATAGAGAACTGAAGAGTAGACTAGTTTGTTGTGTGTTGCAATAATTTGTTTGTAGTAGAAATTTGTGTGTCCTCTGTTTTGTTAAGGAAATCGTTTTGGTGCTTCTAGTCTGAAGAGAAGGAGACCTCCTCAAATCGATTTGTAGAATCGCCCAACTCTCTCTATGATTCTGAGTCATGTCACATACCAACTCGTTTTTTTGTCATTTCTTGTTCTTGTGCTTTTCGTTGCAAGCATTTTCACCAATGTTGTAGGTGATGTGCAACATTCACAAGCTATGCGGCTGGGACAACATAAAGGTATTGAAGATGGAGGCGGATCAGGATATTCACCTATCCCATATAGTCCTGCAATTATCCAACTACATGGTTTCCCCCTTACGTTCAACAAATCCCGAGTATAATCCTCCTTATCAACTGGCACCCACAATCCCTATGTATCATGGTTCTGGTTCAGGAACATGCCTTCCAAATTGTAGTCCTCCAAGCGGTGGAAACTATGGCACATGAATTCCAAATTATAGTCCTCTAAGCGGTGGTGGCTATGGTACTCCAAGCGATGGTGGCTATGGCACTCCAAAAGGAAGCATTGGCCATGGATCGTGCAAGTTCTGGAGCTTGAATCATGGATCATGGATGGATATTTTGTTCACCATATCTACAATCTTTGTTATTTTTGGCAAGTCAGTTGCGTCGATGTTTGGTTGTCAGAAGACACTTCTATAAGCATTGGAGTCGTGCCTCAATCTCATCAATTGTTGCAACAAGTTGAACACCAGCTATGTTGTCGATGGGTACTGTTACACATTATTTTCGTCATCCCTATGATCGTTAATGATGTAAACCTATCTATTGCCTTTAGAGGGGTCACAGTGGCCTGAGTTCCTGAAGAGAGAAGGAAGAAGAACTTTTCCTGAGAAAAGAAGTTGCATTTTCCT